>VZSV01000128.1:1623629-1648997 GCA_013398735.1 Nothocercus julius | reverse complement strand
AAAAAAAAAAAAAAAAAGTATTTAAATGGTTTTGGAAATATAAGTGGTCCAATATAGGCCTAAAAACATAGTTTTAGTTCTTATTCCATCAGCATGTTAAAAAATTTATTATCAGATTTTGAGGACTGATTGGGTCTTCCTTTTAGAAAATGCTTCACTCTAGCTGAGTAGAAAAAGTTTCATGTTATTTATATACATTAATTCCAATGCCCTGACAGAAATAATATCCATATTACTCTGCTTTTATTATGAAACTCATCAGCCTTAATAAATTAATCATAAATTCTAAAATAATTGCTAATAATTCATCCATTTATAAGGATAAAAATCCCAAAGACAGAATATACAGTCATCTAAGAAGTGATGAAGGGTAAAAAACCCTTCACTAAGAAACCTTGTGAAGGGTATTTCAAAAATGGTACTACTTAGCTATGGCACTAATTACTTTCTTCATAGGAAATTGAAAAATATTTCACAAATTTATTTCAGATTATAATCTGGAAATGTTTAGTGACAATTTGTGTCAGAAGCAATTTCTCCTCAGGGCCAGAAGGCCCTTTCAACATCCTGTCTTGCAAAATGAACTTTTAACCGTGCCACAAACACAATCTACGACTGATGCTGTGACAAACTGCTGAAAAGAAAAAGAAAGGGAGAAAAAAAAGGCTGCCCAGCAAACCACACAAGACAGGTCGGTTTACCTGCAAAAAAACATTTCGCAGTTCAGCAGGATCAGCCCTCTTAGTTGACTGCACCTGTGAATAAAAGTAAGTTAATGTTTCAATAGCTGAGCTACTCATAGAGGTTAGATTAGAGGAGGAAAAAAAAAAAAAAAAAGGGCAATCTGCACTGATAAGGGCAAAGAATATCAGGTCTCTTATCTAAGTGATAAGGAGAATCCAAATCATGACACCCTTTGCTTTTATTGATCGGCTCGCACACAGCCCGAGCACTGGTGATAGCTGTCAAAGCGGCGGCACCGGTGGCCGCCGAGCCCCGTGCCCGCCAGTGGCCGTTACAGCCCGCGCGTCCCACACAACCGCCGCCTCACAGGGGCCGTTACCGCTCGCACGCGCGAGTCAACCGTCGCCTTGCAGCGACCGTTACCGTCCGCGGCGCGTGAGGGGGCGCAGGCTGCGCAGCCCCTGCCCGGGGGCCCCGGCATCCCCGCCCCGGCCCGCGGCGCTTCTCCTGGCTCCGAGGGGCTCGCTCTCTCGCTCCCTCCCTTCTGCCGCCCGCCTGCCCTCGGCCAGCCGCGGGGACGACGGAGCGGCCGCCTGCCTCCTCATGCCAACAGCGACGGAGGGAGAGAGTCACCTTGACCGCCATGCTGCGCCCGCGGAGGAGAAGGCGGAGCCGCCGGCACTAGCAGCCCGCCCGCCGCGCCGCCGCACCAGCCGCCGCGCTAATGAGTGCCCGGCCCCGCCCGGCCGCTCCCCGCGCTCGGCCCTCCCTGCCCCCGGGACAGCGCCGGGAGCCGCCGTCCCGCGCTCCCCTGCGCCAGCAGGGGCTCCTCTGCGCAGCGGAGGTGCGCGGCCCGTGCCTCGAAGGGAGCCCCGCATTGAAAAGTCTCAGCATGAGCTTTCTTTTGCTGCCCGTGGCAAAGCCAGATGCTTCCCCCTAGCTAAATGCAACAGTGGCCTTGAACCATATCGCCTAGACACGAAATTCATGAGGAAAAAAATAAAAAGGAAAAAGGAAAATAACTATAATTAAAGCTGGAGTGGAAAAAAATGTCTCAGTTTTAAAGTCACCCTCCCGAAAGATTAACTTCAACGCTGGTAACCTGGCGAGAGGGGAGCTCTGACTGTCCGGGCGCTCGCAGGCAGCGCCGCTCGCAGAGGGAACGCGGCGACAGCCGCGCACTCACGGCCACTCGCACGCCCCCCGCGTGCCGCGGCAGGTGCGAGGTCCCACCGAGCGCGCTGCGCATGTGCGCCGGCCCGGCAGGGCGGGGCTGCCACTCGGGGGCGGGGACATGCAAATTAGAAGAGCGAGAGATGCGCGGGGTGGGGCTGCGCATGCGCGCCCAACAGTTCTCCCAGGGGCGCCCTGTCCGTGTTCTGGCGGCCGGAAGCGGAAGTTTGTGTATGTGTGTTCTCACTTCCGGCGAGTGGGCGCGCGGGTTGATTCGTTCTGCGCGAGTGCCTCGGCCGCTGCCGCCGCTCGGAAATGGCGGGTGAGTCTCGCGGCGCCGCGCGCAGCGGCCCCGCGGCCGCCCCGGGCCTGTGCGGCCTGGTTCTGGCTCGAGGCTTGCGGAAAGGCGGCCTGGCCGGGCCCCACGGGCTGGTGCCCCCTACGGCGAGCCGGGCCGTGCCGCAGCCCGGGTTCAGGTGTCCGCGCGGAGCCGCCGCGCCCCCGGGCGAGGCCTCTGGCTCTAGTTCGGGCTTTGCTGGGCCGGGAGGCGCTGCCCGCCCGTGGGTGCAGGAGGCAGAGGCCCGCAGCGCTGCCCGCAGCTAGGCTGGCGCCGGCGGGGGCTGTTGGCGCCTCCTCTGCCCCGCGGGGCCGTGGCGGAGCCCGGACCTGCGACAGGGGCCGAGCGGCTGCCACAGAGGCGGCGTGTTTTAGGAACGCTTCTCTTTATTCTGCTTGATAACTTTAGTGGGGCTCTTCCTCAAATGCTCCCAGTTTATAAAGTGGAAACAGCCACTGGGGCTTTATTTAGGGTTGTGAAACATGTAAATTCTTTTCCCCATCACTGAGCTTAGGGGTATTCCTTCCTGGAGATGCTCTGCAACTGATGAGAAAACAAGCAGTAATGCCATACAGCAAATACTGCTTGGCTCAGTATGAGATAGAGGGGTCTACACAGTTTTGCTGAGAAAATATAAGAAGATGAGAAAGGAAGTTATTTTAAACATCTGCTTTTTGACTCCTGATGTGCCACAAAGTGTCCCCCTTTGTCTATTTACTTTTTAAAATTTCTGTCTGATTTTGCAAAACTCTTTATTGTCCAAGAAGTAGTTTACCTGGGTCTTGTTAATTAGAACAAAAGAAATACAGGCTTAAAAGAAATGATGGAAAAACTAGAGCTTCCAAGAAGAGCAGTAGTTTGCTGCATAAAGACTTAATGTTACAGAATGTGTTGCATGCTTGTGCAGCAGTTAGCATGTGCTTTTAGATTTCCTTTTTTTACTCTGAGAGTGTCTTCCCCAATTATGTTTTCAGGCACCAGAATTTCTTCTACATTAGGTGATGGTGGGGTTTTTGTTTGTTTGTTTGTTTTGTTTTTTTTTCAAAGCTTTGTGAAATTCTGAGTCAGTAGAAGAGGTTCATGTTCCTGTTCTGGTGTAGGTATGCAAGCAACTCAGTGAAGTAAGACCTATGGACATGTTTGGGCACTTTGGGGGGAGGGGCAGGAAAGGTCTTTATTTAAATGGCCCATTTACTTAATTATTTTTATTTGGTGTCCTGCTTGATGAGATGCAGGAATTCTTGAAGTTTTCAGTAAATGCATTGCTGCAAAGAAACTTGCAGCCAGCTGGCATCTCTGTTTAGGGAAAATGCTGCTGTGAGGTTGTGAAGCACAGCAATTATGATCCCTCATTCCCCATTTCTAAAATAAGGCTGTTTCCCTAAGTCCCTGTGAGGAAACAGTCACATGGGCTGTAAACAGCACTGAGAATTTCTTGCTTTCCTTCTAGGGATGGACCAAATAGCTGTTCTGTTTCTATTTTGCTGTTTACTGTGCTTGTTACCTCGATTTTCTAGCCTTTTTTTGAATAGATATGCCTCCATAAGTTTAAAGTCATGCTTACAGAAGATGACCTGTGAGTTCTATAGAATGATGTGCTTATTATGAAAACAGGTTTGTTTTGCACCTCATGAAAGGAAAGTAGAAATAACTACAAGAAGTACATCCTACCAGAAAGGGTTCTTCCAAGCAGATGCACTTGTAAGCTCTCTGAGAAAGCACAACACTTTACCGCAGTCCAGTGTAGATCCGAGTGTCCCCAGGACCTCACTGTCCTTGCTAGGATGTGACGGCAGGCACCATGTCATGGTGCTTGTCCAACAGGGCCCAGGCCTCTTCCAGGGCTTCTGGGCACTTCTGTCCAGAGAATAAGACAGTACGATACCTTAACTAGGATGAGCTGGATGTTTTTAAATACTGAAGTGAAAATACATGTTGTTTTATGGAAAACACATGTTGTATATGAATATATATATATTGTTTTATAGAAATATCTGTCAGATTGAACTGTTAATTTCTAGTTACAGCTTTGAAAGATGTTTTTACTGGTAATAGCTTGGTTTTAAACCTTTTGAAAATAACTCCTTTCTGAGAAAAGAGGCAGATCATTTTAGTAGGTTTCCTAGACCTTGTTTCTAGTCCCAGAAATGTTACTGAGTTAAAATTTAATATTACACTTTGGGTACATACTAGGGCTCTCTTTACCCATCTTTTCCATTTTTGTCTTTCTGTTTTTGAGAATCCTCTAAATATGTTCATTGAATGATTGGCACATAGTTTGTGCATGTCATTAAAAGTTTCTTAATCTTTTTTTTTTTTTTTTTTTTTTCCCCTTCCCCCCCACCCCCAGGGCTTACTGCTATGGAGAAGAAGCTGGCTGAATATAAGTGTAGCACAAATGAAGCAATTCAACTAAAACTAGGTAACATCATTTAGTTACAATGCATTTGATATTAATGCCTGTATAAACTTCTTATACCTCAAATTCATCCAGATTTTAATGTGTAGCTATAAACGTAAATATTCAAATACAAGGATGGGATAGCACAGTCTTTTCTGAAATTAGTGCAGTTAAAGTACAGCTATAGAATTATTATCAAGAAAATATTTTTTTCATCTTAACTTTTAATAGAATAATGAAGCTACAATTCAACAGTCAACATTTGCTTACAAAAGAACAAACAAACAAAAAAGCAAATAGCCCCAAACCCCTTGAGCTTCAGTAGCAACACTGACTTTTTTTTTTTTTTTTTTTTTCCCCACAAAAGCCTGCCTTAGTGTCTAATTTTATCCCCCCAATTATAAATCTGTATTATGATCAAAGAACACATGTCACAGTTACTGTGCAGCAACTACCATAACTCCATCAACATGAATACAATGCTTGTTTGGTAAGTTACTGAGTTTGTGTAGATGCCACAATACTATTTTTATACCACTGACAAATACCTTGTTTAATAAGCTTGGGGTAGGAGAGTAAAACCAGTTTAAGATTTAAATATATATGTATAAATACACCATATTAAATTGGCATTTGTAACTACTTTGTTTGCACCTGCTCTGATCTGCTAAAACTTTAACTTGAACATAAAAGCACATTCTTTCATTTTTTTTTCAATATGTTCCTCCTTTCACTACTCCGTGGAAACCCACCTACAGCAGTGTTCTTGCTTCTCCTGCATGTAAGGGAAGAGTGACAGAATGAGCAGGCAGTATTGTTTGTGATGGCCGTGCTTATGGTAGGAGTATCCAGCTGGAAAACATCCACTGTGTTTGAGAGAGTAAAAGTAACATAATAAAGCTGTATAAATCTGCACTGATTTCTCCATTTTGTGCTGTGCCGGTTTTGCTTACTGATTTGAATTAAGGCAATAAAATGCATCTAATTTTCAAAGTGTCTTTATTTCTGTTTTATACTAGCTTAACATTCATTGATTCATAATTGAAGCTTTTTGGCTCTGTTGTGGAAGGATGCACGAACATCTAGCATGGTATCTCTGGCTTAAACAAGCCTGAGCTTATGTTTTTCTTGTTCGTGCTTGCTTTTTCCTTGCAGTTCGCTTTCCTGAGGATTTGGAAGATGAGAACACAACATTTAATCCAGAATATAGCCACCAAGTGTTTGGAGACGAGTAAGTTGGGCCATAAGTATCCAGAGAGCAATTAATGAGTTTGGAGGGCAGCATGCTAATAGTTAAAAATCCTGCTTTACCAAGCCCATTAAAACGACATAGTAATGCTTCCATTTTATGGTTTTATAAATTAAATAGTTACCTTGGTGTCTAATTTACAGGATGTGGGTCTTTAATCATTCTATGCTACTTGTAAGAGATAAGCAGAGAACAAAATGTCTCATTTTGCAGTCAGAATTGCTTAATTTATTGCGTTCCTGACCTAATTCTAAGATTTAGCAAGAATTAATGATTCTTGCTAATGATTAATGTGTGCAAAAATAATTATCTAGCAACTGTGTATCGGTTAGTTTTTTCCACAATACAACATGGAATTTTTAGTCAATAGAGCATACAAGTGAAGTGTTAATTTAAATTCCTTTTTCAGCTGTTCTAGCTCATTGAATGTTATGCTAAATTCAGAAGTTTTTTTTTTCCTTGAATACATATACTTGTAACCAGGTAAATATTGAGAAGAGACAGAAACTGTAGAAAAACATTGTTTCAACTTTTTTTTTTTCCCCCCCCAAGCACACTGACAAGTCAATATTGAACAATCTGGCCAAGATTAATTTAAAATATGTGCATGTGCACAATTTCTTAATTTCTGGCTTCTTTAAAAAGCATTCTAAGCTCTCAAAATAGAATGAGCTACATATATTATTTGTAATAAAAAGTCACATCAGTAAACATTGTTACACTTCCAGTAATGAGAAAAATCTTTAATCTGACAGTATAACGGATAAACAAATTCTTACTCTGACAATTGTGTCCAAGTTACCAATTGGTAACATTACAACAAAAGGCTCAGTTAAAAAAAAAAAAATCCTCTTTCTCTGTAAATAACAATATTCTGCAGTTCAGTTTTCTTGAGAATAAGTTCCTTGAACTTCACAACAATAGAGTGGTTAATTTTGGTAAATCATGCTTGAATGTTTGGGGGGGGGGAAGCTTTGCTCTTCGTAGCTTTTTTTGTAATCACTTAGTTCTGTTAATTCTGGTAACTGTATAGATAGGAACTGTCCACCAAAGCAGACTTGTTATTATGACTGATTTTCTACTTGTGCTTTGGACAGTATAGCTTGCAGCTCTGTAATCCGAAATATAGACTACTAAACGTCAAAGTATGTTTTAATAAATGTAGCTTTTTTAAGTTTAATGTTAATTAGCTTAAGATACTAAGAAATGAAGTAATAATGAAGTGTTAGCTATTTTAGGTCTTCATTTCTTTTTTTTTTTTTTAAAGCTGTCATAGTATGTATACACGTGCTGCCTTTCTGTTTAGAGACTTGATCTATTCCTCCAACAGAGGAGCGAAATAACTAGTAGAATAGTGTAAGGCATTATATAGCTATACAGAACACGCTCCATTTGATTCCCTTTTCCTATTAGATTTAGTATGCCTCCTCATATGAAAGTTTTGTGATGTATTTTCCTGTTAAATCAGAGTTCTGAACGTGCTTTCTTTTTTTTCTTCTCAGTGAAGTTGCCTTTGGTTACAAGGGTCTGAAGATTCTGTTGTATTATATCGCCGGTAACCTGTCAACGCTTTTCCGCATTGAGTATACGTCTAAAGTTAATGAAAAGTTCGACTGTGTGGAGGTAAAGAAAGAGCCAGAGCTGTGCTTGAAATATTATTGGGAAGTTTTAAAGGGATATGGGCAAGAATTCTATATATCTCATTGTATTGTCAAAATAGTCAGCCAAATACGAGGTGCTAATATCAAGGCTGATTTCACAAAAAAGACTGGTCTAGCAAGTCTGTAATTTTCATGTAATCCAGGAGAAAGACTATCAGTGTTTTACAAAACTGGAAAGTTCTGTTAGAAAGAAAAATGTGTGGGTAGAATTGGGGTAGGGGTATGTAGGTGTTTTGGTGTGGTTCTCTCTATCATCACCCCAAGGTAAGGTATTTTACTGCATCTCTTGAAATACCAAGTATGGAGCACAAGATTATTCAGAAGCAAGATTTGAACTGTCCCCTAATCTTGGCTAGGTATCATGTGTGTTTTATATCTCACAGGAGCACAGAACACAATTACATGCAAGACATTGTCTTTTCTGTACAACTTTCCCCAGGTAACAGAGCACTTGTAGAAAAGCTTCCCCTCCACTTACCTCCAACTTCTGCCCTCTGTACTTCTACTGGAATATTTTTGTGAGCTAACTCCACAGAAACTAAGTCGATCAGACTTCCATATAGCTCAGGAAAGATATTTTGAATTTATGCACAGGAATAAAATATGTTCACCATGTTTATAAAATGGCTAAATATTTGTAACAGTACTGGTGCAATTACTGAGGGGAAAAATGAATTTTTGAAAATACTCTCTGATGCAGTGACAACAAAAAAATCTGTTTTGAGTTTTACTTAGCTACAAGAAAAAAAGCTGAATTGATTTCCTTCCCTCTTTTCCCCCAAGCCATTGATTTGGCTATTGATGAATCTTTATAATGCTGTGTAGTGTAAAAAGGGCCATATTTTTGCATTAACTTCATACTACTCTGTCTGGAAAGAGCTATTCATTAGCTTGAAAAAAAATAAATATTTTTGATTTGAAACTGTATTTTAAGATCCTGATTTCAGACTCCTCAGGGCTCATTCAAATTTTTTTCAAGGAAAGACCAATTCAATTCTAAAAGAAAAAATAAGTTGGGCATACTTTGTTAGATGAATTTTGTAGATTTGCCCTTTTTCTCAGTTTTTTAGACTATGCTTAGTTTAACAAGCTGAGTGCCTGGATGTCTGAGATGCTTTTGAGACAGGCAACATACCTCACAAGGAAAGCTCATGCTCTTCAGACTTCATGAAAAGGAAAAGCTGTTTGCCAAGTGGTGACCATATTCAAAAAAACAATCAGAAAACCATTTCTCAGTCCAGAGTTTCCCAAATATGATTTCAAAAGGAAGTTGCAAAGGGAATCCACGTGACAACATCTTTTTATTACCATTCTATCTATACTCATGCAGATAAGTCGCATCCATTCTTTGGAAATATAGGGAAGACAAACAAGGTCCATTTTGTCTTAAGCACAATTTGCAACTGATTACTCTGAGTCCTTGCTTCTGCTGTGCCCTGTGTTGCATTTACAGCAGTATTTCTCTGATTGCTTAAGGGATTGTGACAGGGACAAACAGGAGT
Organism: Nothocercus julius; assembly: GCA_013398735.1. Taxonomy (NCBI): domain Eukaryota; kingdom Metazoa; phylum Chordata; class Aves; order Tinamiformes; family Tinamidae; genus Nothocercus; species Nothocercus julius. The sequence goes on along the minus strand of VZSV01000128.1, from coordinate 1,639,990 downwards.
GTCTGTCTGAGCTAACCTTTTGTATACTTTTCCCTAAAATATTGACAAGCTTTGACTGAATTGGAAAAATGTGGTCTCTTACCCTTTGCTTTCCTTGGTGTAGTTGTAAAAGACTGGCCATCCAAGTATGTTGCTTGTATGGAAGTGTTTAAACTTTAGAAGGAAACAAAATATATATGATAGTCATCAGTTTTGTTCTTCATTTGTATTTGCCGTTAATTTAACCACCCTAAAATACGAACACTTCAGTTATGTCTGTTCTGAATTTGCAGGGATACAAACATTAGCTGTCATCACAGCAGGGTGGTAATTCAAATGCATATTGACATTTATGCTTCTAAATTAACTGTTTCGCAGCTGATTTCAGCTCAGAGTAATAATATTAAGCTATGAACTGTTCACAGTGCATGATGGGTAGTCTTTGTGCTGTGAAGAGCTGGTGTTCTGGAGAGGACAGCAGTCTGCCTTGAGGTAACTCGTTGAAAGTGAGAAGTCAGTTTTAATAGTCTGCAAAGCTATTCACATTCTAGGAATTTGTATCTATTTCCCCAGACAAGCACATTCAATATGTGGTGGTTTTGTTTTCCCAAAGTAAGTTTGGTTTCAACATTGCTAAAGCAGCTGCTACAGTCTCTGGAGAAATATTCACCCAAATCCCATCAGTTTTTCTCCAAAATCTTTTCAAAAAATAAAGTAAAAGATGAGATTCTAAATGCCAGATGCCAGAATTCCAGGCATATTTATGTCCATCTTAATATGGTCTCCCTAAGGATAGATCTAAACCACATTAGTGGGGAAGACACAGCAAAGCAAGTAGGATCAGGTCCTGAGCAGAAACATGCTCTTTGTTGGTACCGCATCCATGGAGCTAGAATGGTCAGAATCCTGTGCGTGGGTTGAGGTGATGATTTGGAACATCTGAAGAGATGTTGCTTTAGTATAAATATGAATAGCATTGACCTCTGAATTGTCATTGATTGCAGATTGTTCAAGTAACCTCCTTTTATATGGATTTCATGGAATGAGGGGAAAAATATTTCACTAACCTCTCCAACAGTCTTTGGCATAAATATTACCTTGCTTTGCAACTGGTCTAATCTTTCTGCTTCAGTACAAAAGTTAATGAGATAAAAGTATAATTTTTATATTGGAAATACTTTCATTAAGCAGTACAACTTGATTGTTCAGTTTCTCTCAACTGAAACTAATGCAGATAGTTATTTTAGAACTTTCAGAAATTATTTGAAAACATATTTAAAAATCAGCATTCTATGTAGATGCTGTTTCAATATTATAACTGCTTGTGGTATGGTTTTGTTTTTTTTGTTGGTTTTTTTGTTAGCTTGTTCTGGTGGTGTGTGGCTTTATCTTTTATTTCAGCGAATATATATTCCTTGGCTGCTTCATATAAATACTCAAAGTCTTTCCCCTGAAATTTAAATTTTATAAGCTGCCTGGTCCAGAGCATAGGAATAGAGATGGCCAAAGCCATGCCAATTGGTAAGATGAGTGTCTAACTTTTGTGAAGGAAACAAACCTCTCACTGATGTGGAAGGCAAGGCAGTAACCCTATTTCAGTAACTTCTTAGACGATGAGCACTTCAGAAAAGTGTTTGGGGAGTGCCTAGTATGTAATGGATATTTCCATAAAAGAGTACAGGTGTTAAAGAAACAAACTAGTCTTATGCTAGTGATGTTTCCACATTTTTGTATTCTAGGAATCGCTAACTTAAAACTGGATCAGTTAAACTTGAGTCACCTCCTAAATTGATGTTTCTGCGATTATCTACTTAAGAAATAGTCCTTGATAACCCATAAAAATAATGGATAAAAGATTTCTTTCATTGCTTAAATTTTTAGGCTTACTTTCAGGGGAAGCCTCTTTGAAAGACAGCACGCAAAAAGACTTCTCTGATCTCATAATTTCTGTTTTATGGAAAGTAAGATTTTCCTGTGATGGTGGTCAGTAAGGGCTGCACCTTGCACACTTCCGACATGTGAAACTTTGTCTTCCTTATCACTGGTAGATGAAGAAACTTGCGTATCTGAGGGGAGCAAAGTTTTAGATGCACCTTGCATTCCATACTGCATATTTACTCATATGTTTTTCCACATAGTTTGAATTCTTGCAAAGATTAGCAAACTGATGCTTGAAGTTCCCTTTTAATTCTAGATTTTGTATGCCTTTAATGTATAAAATTAAAATCACTATGGATTATTAGTTGTGACTTCCTACACCTTTATGAACAGTGCAGACTTCAGAATTTTGGTGCACTTCTATGGTTGGTTGAAAAACATGATTAATTTTGTGTAATGTTGTCCCATATATTACTTAAAGTAATTCATGGATTTCACAAAAATACTGTTACTTTTGCATAGCCAAACAGAATCAGCAAATGTAAAGAAGAAATATTTAGCCAATATTGTTTCAGAAAGAACAGAAAAGGTTCCAATAAATGCATCATCTTTGTTTTGAGAATGAAATGGATGTAAAGACTGTATGCATTTCAATTGGTTTCTAACACAATGTATTGTAGAGCTATATATTAACCGCTTAATAGCTCTCTCTACAAATATAAATATAAATGTTGGTAGTACCAAACCATTAAGAATAAAACTTGTTTGTGCTGAACTGCATCCATCTTTCTTTATACTAAAAATGTAACTGAATGAAAGTGCTATTCATTTGCAGGTGCATTGCTTCTACTTAAGGGACTATGGTTGAAAGGACAGGAATTAGTAGCATGTTGTATTAGCCTTTTGTAGTGTATTTTGTTCTAAGCATCTTAATTTCCCTGTTTTGAATGCTAAGTAGCAAGGGTCTTGGTTTAGAACTAATACCCATCATGCATGTAAACGGTGTGAAAGAACTGCTTAGTAAGTTAACACAAAGTGTTCTTGTGTCAGTCCTTGTGGACATAGATACAATACAAACATTACAGCTGAACTCACGGCAAACTCCATTAAGTAAAAACCTGGGTTCATTGTCTGGAGGAAAGTTTGAATTGAATGTAAGCTCATTTTGTTGAATGTAATGTCAGGCTTTTAGGGGTTGTATTGAGGAGTACTGTTTTGTTAAGTTGAGACCAATTCATTAAGTTTTATTGCCTGGTGAGAAGCAGTAATAAGTTATTGTGAAGCTTCATCAAATATTCATGGTTAAAAAGAAGTACTAAATGTATTCAATCAAGTGGTCTTTTTGGTGTCTGAAAAGGATTATGAAGTCTGCTCAGCTGATAGTCTCTAACTTTCACTGTGGTTATTTAACAAAGGTAACTTTAATTTCTGAATTTAATTTTGCTGTCAGCATATTTCTTTCCTCCCTGATGTGGTAGATTACAGGTCCAATTTGCTGAAAGAATCCCTAAATCATATTTTTATTATTTTAGGTTGAATTTGTTCAAAGTGTTCTGTGGTTGGCATGCTGGATGTTGTCTTCTGTGCTTGTAATGTATCCCTCTGCCTAAAATGTCTGCCTATGGGATCAGTCATAAAATACAAGGATGCAAGTGTGTGCTAACTGCCATTCTGCTGTTTGGAGATGACCTGTTTTAGTGTTTGTCCTGTTTCCTTCCCTCCAATCCTGCATCATCCACTGTCTCTTGTTAGGTGCGTGTTTAGGAGGCTCTGTTCCATGAGGCTGTTTATAGCATAGTCCTGGAAAGTTGCTGGATTAAAAAGTCAGAGTTTCCGTTTCCAGTGCACTTCCAGAAACGAATGTGTTGCATTCAGTGAACTGGAAGCATTTCTGCTGTGTAACTGAATTCAGTATACTTATTCACCTTGCCATTTCTGGATTTCCATCCACATATTCTTATTAGAATAGTTATCAACACTTTTTTGATTGGACAATTGCAATAATATTAAAGTAAAAATGTTCAGGACTTCTCCATCATTACCATTGCCCACTAAACTGCTGCTGTAACTACGAGCTTTTTGATGCTGTCAGGGGCTAGATTGTGACCTTTTTGGATCCCTTCAGTGTGGCTCCTTTATCTATTGAGCAACAGGAATACTCACCACTTTTTTCTTTAAAATTACAGACAAGCCATACCACCTGCCTTTGTGTGTGTGCCTCTAATGGAATAATGGTGACTGCTAGAGCCTCTTTTTTTTTTTTTTTTTTTCCTCCTTCTTCTAGTGATCCTTTTCCCTCTTATATTCTGCAGGCAGATGATGTTGAAAGTAAAATTAGAGAAATCATTCCTCCTGGGTTTTGCACCAACACGGATGACTTTGTGTCCCTGCTGGAGAAGGAGGTCAACTTCAAGCCCTTTGGAATGTTGCTGCACACCTACTCTGTCCATAACGAGGAAGCCGGTGAGGATATTACCTACCAGATATACAAGGTAGGAAAATGGGTGAAATTACTCCTTTTGAGGAACCAACCTTGTTTATTTTGCAGTGATATGTTATAGTTGAAGCATTACTGAAAGCACAATTACTATCTTTATCATTTTTCTTAGCTATAAACCTGCTTATAGAAAATTGCATATAGGACTTAATTAGGTTCTGCAGATTCTTCTCCTGAATGTCTGTGATAGGTTTCACCTGACTTCTCCTGGCTTTTTCCCTAGGCTGACATGACATGTCCAGGCTTTCAAGAATATCATGAAAGGCTTCAGACGTTCTTGATGTGGTTTATTGAAACTGCTAGCTTTATTGATATAGATGATGAAAGATGGAACTACTTTCTAGTGTAAGTACAGTTCTAAAGCAACAGTGGACCTTATTACCTCCACAAAGCCTGCATTTTAATTGTGGCTGGCCAATTATTGGAGTAGTATAATGATATTTTTCCCAGGAAAGAAAAACCATTGTTTATGAGGCTTGAGTTTTCCTCCATTATGCTTTGGGAAGCCTTGAGAATAGAGCTGAATTAAATGCTGTTGTCTGTTAGAGCCTTGAATGTAGGCTTAAACAGTAAAATGAGCTTTGCCTGTGTTTTCTTTTACTTGCCACCTATTCATCTTTATAATAGGCAAGTGCACTGAAGTGCTGTAAAGAGGCCTGATTTATCCAAGTTGCTGCACACCAATTAAGTGAATTGTACATTCAGAACATAGCAGGTGTACCCATTGGGCCCTCACAGAGTAGCTTGCTGACACTGAAAATTCAGTTGAAGAATGGAAAAGAAAATGGACACTGCATGGGAGCGCGACTGTAATTGACCTGCTTGGCTTTCTGTTTTATCTGCAGATTTGAGAAGTATAATAAGGACGGAGCTACGCTCTTTGCGACCGTAGGCTACATGACAGTCTATAATTACTATGTGTACCCAGACAAAACCCGGCCACGTGTAAGGTAATTGGCGGCGTAACTCGTGCCTTGCCTTTTATTTCAGAAGAGGGAACTGCTGAAGTTCCCAATACTTGTTTATAATTGTGTTGATTTGTTTAAAAAAATCTCCATTATTAGCTGGCTATGCACTGATTTATTTCATTGTTCCCTTCTTGAAGCAGGGGGAATCTCAAGCCATTTTTGACTATGTAGTAGTTTTAAGACACACTTAGCTATCTTGATGTTAAAACATAAATTTTAGTATTATAATCCAAATGCAATATCACTTAATTATTAAAACTTCACATTATAATGTATGCCCATGTATGCTTAACTGCAATATTAATACTTTTTTTTTTGTAGCCAGATGCTTATTTTGCCACCATTCCAAGGAGAAGGCCATGGTGCTCAGCTTCTTGAAACAGTTCATAGATACTATATGTCTTCTCCTACAGTACTGGATATAACAGGTTTGTGCTCAATTCTTAAGTCACTCTGCCTGTTTAATGAGCAACTTGTAGTAGTAACTGTTAGCCTGCAAACTAACTTTTTGCTTTCATTTATCAGAATTAAATGGTCTTTTGAAGATATACCTTCAGCTTGGTTCAGGATTAATAGTACTGTTTTACAGAAGAACTGTATGTAATGTAGTGCCTTAAATCCCTTACTTAAAACAGCACACCAGGAAAACCCAATCCCTCCATGAATGGATTATCAGCTAATTAGCTATTTTATTGAGATGCGCAGCTGAGTTAGCCAAGAGATCAGGCATTTTCAAACTCCCTGTTCAGCTTGGTGCTGTTAAACAGAACTCAAAATTGAAAAATAAAATAACCGTAATTTTAGTGTGCAAGCCAAAATTTTACAGCCACTTAAAGTCTATACAGTATTTGTGCTCCAGGAGCATGCATTGTTGACTGAAGATCCCTGTGATACTATGGATGTGTATGTGAATACCTGAAATGAAAAATGCAATGGAAGCGCTGGCAGATGGAAAAGGCAAACATACTGTTTGCCTAAAAACAGGGCAATAGGGATGAACAACCTTCGTATGATCAAGATATTTAGTTAAATAGCATCTCAAGTTATGAAGTGAAGTCTTTTAAATCTCTTTACAAAGTTTATTTAACTGCTTAGAACCAATGCTAAGGAAAAAATGAAAACCAACTTATATGCAATGAATGAATATACTTATAATGAATATTTTGTTCATATATTTCTTTAAGCTCAAGGTTATAGCTTAACTCAGCTAACACAAGCGAAGTGTATGTTGAAAATGCTTATTGTGGAGAAACTGCCCCACCTTTCTTTTTAACTAATTTGAGTGAAAAGGAATGGAATAAATTAGTTTTAGTACAACTTCTCCAGTCTTTTTCTTGAACAGAGTGCTTTAAGACTGGTCACACAAGATTAGGCCACTCATCCACAAAGCATTTTAACTGCTAATGATCATAAGCAGATCTCCAAAACAAAAAATAAATAGCTAGTTGCATGGTGCTACAGATATGCTGGAAAAAGTTCCACCCCAGTCCTTCCTCTTGGTAACTTAGTAGCTTTTGATCATCCTTAAACTGCATATGACAACTACTTGCTTGAAGTTTGTCCTTCTGCTGTCTCTTTCACCTTATACTATCATACACTAAAAAGATTGACTAGCAGTACTCGTAAGGTAAGCACAGTTGTCAGCATATTGAGGAATATTTTTATCTACTTTTGTTATCCATTCTTTTAACCGTATATAGGAGAAGAGGAAGCAAATAATGCTGATAGTAACTATATGCTTTTATGTTCCTTCTAGCTGAAGATCCATCTGACAACTATGTAAAGCTAAGAGACTTTGTTCTTGTAAAGCTCTGCCAAGATCTGCTTTGCTTTTCCCCAGAAAAGTTAATGCAGGGTTTCAGTCAAGAAATGGTTATGGAAGCGCAACAAAAGCTGAAAATAAACAAGGTATTAAATCTGAACAGTTGTGGTTGAAGCTATTCTTATCAAGCTAGTATAAAAGTAATACAGTTGTAAAGGTGAAGACTTGTAACTTAACAAGCTCTCTTATTTCAGCAGGTCTTTAGGATGTAGCTGGAAGTGAAATACCTAGCTCATGGTTTTAGATAAATGCCTTTCCTTTCCTACATATTTTCTGGTTGATAGTAGAACATGACCTTGATGTTCCTGGGAAAAATAGAAACTACAAAATTAGTGCTATTTGGGAATACAGAACACTAAGGCAGCTCTAAACACCCAGAGAGCTAAAACAGTTAAACAATTAGTTTCACTGGTAACCTTCCCAGTGAGTGATTACACTTGCTAGTGAACATGGTTGTTGAAATGCAGAGATGCTCAACTTAAATGTATTTGAATGCAGTTTTGTAAAAACTTTGAATAAGACCTGCTGGGTGGGAAGGAGGCAGGGGGAGAAGCTGTAGTCAAATACATTTGTGATTAATCTCATAGCTTGTATAAGAGGAGCATGCCTGTAGTCTTTTTTCCATGTCTGAGAGTTTAAACTTGAATGGATAAATAAGTTGCCTTTTTAAAATAGCAGGTAAACACGTATTAATAAGTATAGCAAGCAAACCATTCATTTTTTCATGCCTTTTGCTTCAGCAAAAGAATATTTGGTCTAAATGCAACAGTAATACAGCAGCAACTTGAGTATTTTTTTTTTTCTTTTCCCCTAGGCATGTGCTACTAGTGAAGTGACTTTGCAACCATGCTCTAATTTTCCCCTTACTGATTCTTTTCCTTGTGAACTTAAATACTCTTTTTGCATTTTCATATTTACGGCTTCTAGGGGGCCTTATAAAGAGAGCAGTAAGTATTTAGAAGGCATTAGAACACAGTACCTTCTTTACTAGTTTTAATGGACTATCTGGTTTCAACCCTCTGTCAATTCTTTGAAGCTCTTTCGGACTCCTACTTCTGGACTTTCTGCTGCTCCCTTAAAACAGGAATTACTGTCCTTGAAGCATCCCTACAGCTGGTGCAACATACACTGACTGCATGGAATTGCCTGCTCTTCTAAGCCACGGGCTAGGCCGATCCTTCTCCAAGCTTCTCAGTCTTCTGACAAACTGAACAACTGTTTCTCCTCTTTCTGAATTGCTTCAGACTGTTTTCTTAATACTCAGGCTGTTTTATTCTTTTTATTCATTAGCAACACACGAGAAGAGTTTATGAAATTCTCCGGTTGCGGGCAACAGATATGGGTGATGCGGAACAGTCCAGAAGCTATCGGTTGGACGTTAAAAGAAGATTGATTGGCCCCTATAAGGTGTATATGACTTAAATATAATCTCATACTTATTTCAAGACTAATTATACTTGATTTTACTTTCATTTCCATAAATGTAGTTGATGCCAATTATGTTGCCAATCAACTGCTAACTGCTATTAGTTATTCAGTGTTTAAATGACATCCACAGATGCAAAGAACATTTGTAGATAGGTATGTTGAAGACTCTGTGCTCAGCTCCTGAATGAGCTTATGGTATCCAGCTACAGATCATGTTAAAGCCCAAAGCTTTAAAAAAAAGTCAATTCCTTGAAAAGCTTAATATGGTTTAAAGAAATAAGCCAGAAGGTTGGAGAAGAGAGGTAAATGTTGAACTAGGCTTATACTGCAGACTGGCTACAGTTTAGATTGCTGTTCTTGTTAAATAGTTCTTAACAAGACAGCTTGCTAGAAGTAATATAGTCATGGAAGCACAGAACTCGGTGCAGATGGAATATAAAGTAAATCCAGCAATAAAGTTCAGACAAGTTTTCTGAATTTAACAGGAACCAAAAATGTTACTCTACACCACGTATGCTCCTCAGGATCCTCAGTTCAGCGCATTTGGTTCATCTTGCCTAGACCTGAGATTGGTGAAACAAATTATCCTCCAGTTGCTAGTGGCATCATCATTCTGTATTTATAAAGTCAAAAGACCACAAATTTGACCTAGGTTTTATTGTGGCAACTAGCATGCTAGCTATTCAGTGTTATTACTGAGAAAACCTAAGCCCTGTTGGAAAAGTTTCACAAAGCATAAGAAAGTGCCTTGATTGCAAGCTTTCCTAAAGCAGGGCTCATCCTGCTAGCCTGTAATGCCAAAGAAGTTTGCTCTCCAGAATCCCCTTGACTTCTAGCTGTGAGAATACATGACTAGTAGAGCAAAACTTTGAATGTACTCAGGTTGGACATAAGGGACCATTAGCAGAAGTGATAAAACAATATTGCATAAACTGCTCTTCCCCACGAAGCATCCAGGTTAATGAAGAGATTGTCCAAAAATACTGAGGTTTTTTTTTTTTTTTTTTTTTGCTTCTACTATACCACTACTAGACTGATAGAGCCAACTCTAGCCTTCACTTTTTTTATTTCAAGGAAATAAAGACTTATTCTTCTAATGAACAGGACACTCTAAGGTAGTTCAGAAGGTGAACAGCTTGTGATTTTTTTTTTCAAATTTGGCATCAAAATTAGAAAGATTATGGGCTAAGTAGTTCTTAAGTTTGAGTGCTGAAGCATGAAGTCTTCTATAGAAGAAACAGGGAGTTTCAGAAAAGAATGCTTTATACTATAATGTAAAAATCTTTTTATTGGGGAGTATTTGTATTCAAAGCAAATGCTAAGAATTCTTTTTACATCATCCTGCAAAGTCAATGTGCAGCATTCAGTATATCAGCTGAATAAAAATATATTTGGGGGAAACACCTCAAATCTTCTTGTAATTAAGCAGATAAACTGCATGCATGTGATAGCAAGGAGCACTCACGATGTTTGCATGTACAAGTATGTTTATGCTTGTTAGTTTCTTACTAGTGCATTTCAGTTCTGTTACTGCTTATCTTTGGTAATTTTTGAATTATTTGTATTGAAATATTTTCTACATACTGGAGGCTTAAAATTAATTTTTGATGGCCAGTTATAGGAAATGAGTTGGTTAAGGAGACATAATAGAATATAAGCTTGATTAATATCAACATTCTGGACAATTTTCTATAATCTAGTCTTTCATGCCATTCATTTTTCTAGATATAAAAGTATCATTAATTGTAATCCTGTTTGCTTAAGAGAAATTTAAATTTCTCTTTTTATTTCTGCCCAGTAATGCAGAAAATGTGAGGCTTTAACAAAGATTTTTTTTTCTAATCTACCACTGTTACCACTTTTTAGGATTAGTAGCACCTTAAACTAGATACTGAGATGGAATTAAATACTTCTGATTGTACTAGTTGTGTTCAAATTACTGTTTGTTTAATTGCTTAGAAAAAGCAGAGAGAACTTGCCAAGATGAGAAGGTGCCTAAGACCAGAGGAGCTGACAAATCAGTTGAACCAAATAGACCTAAACATGCAACACGAACAGTTAGAAGAGAGCTTCCAACAACTTGTTTCCGATTACCGAAGAGTCCTAGAACGACTTGCGCAAGCATGAAGAATCTACCTTTTCTGTACAGAAAACTTGCAGATTTCTATACAGTGTTGTAAAGCACATCCCTAATTGCTACTTAATTGCAAGATCTCATGTGACGTTTTAATCACATTAAGGTGACTTGTGTTCCTGTGCATTTTGAATATTTTCTATTTTTGTGTTGTAGATTTTAAAATGTTGTACCCTAGGTTTGAGGGCACTTATTGCTGAAATAAACAATGTTGATTCTCAAGCACAATAACACTGCCATTGCTTGAATTTTTTTTAAGTCATAAGGTAAAATAGAAGGGTAGTAGATATGAGTGGCTGGTTAGTATATAAATCCAAGCAATATTACAGCTCTACTAAACCTCTCTTACCCCGACCCTCCTTGGACTGCTGTACTGTGCATGTGTACTCTTGTGCATGTCTGTGGGACAGTTTTAATGTAGTAGGAATAGGCTGCACGGCTTCTGTCTGGCATGGTTTCTGAGCACGGGTTCTTTACCCTGACTTAGAAGTGGACCTGCTGCACTTAGCTGCCAGGACTCCTTCTAATCCAGCTTTTAAAGGCATATTTTCAGATCCTAAAGCTTGTGGGTTGGTTGTGTCTGGGTGATCACTGAGAAATAACTCATAGCTGAAGAAGCAGACAGAACTTTACCTGTTCTTTAGCCTATAACAAAATCTGTAAAGAGACAAGTGCCTAAGTCTAGTTCCTTGGCTTGGTTTTGCTGTCTGTTATGTTTTGGGCTTCAGTTTATTTGTCTTACTCCTGTTTTCTCAAAGTGATCCATTTCACCTCGTCTTTTCTTGTGATTAAGATTTCAGTGTGATGCCATAGGCCTCCCCTATTCCCCTATGTTGACAATGTTGAAGGAGTTTTGTGAACTGTTCATCCCAGTGAATAATAGTGATTCCCCCTATTTTCAGCACATTTTCTCATTTTACTGTGATCTGGAACATTCTAAATTGTTGAGATTTGTATGCAACAAAAATTATGACTTGGCTTACAGGAACTGTCTTGCTGCTAATCACAGCATCAAGGCTGTGAATAAACCATCTTTTAGAAGAACTAGAAAGTGAATTCTGCTATCTTGAAGCAGATTAGAGAATCTACAGTACTGCTGCCTGGAACTATGCAATTATTCCCTAATCCATTACAGTTAATTAAATGAATTGCCTGGAACTACCTTCACTGACAAATTAAACTAGACTTTCTGACCTTGCCTGGAGTGGTCAGAGGTGTCTGGGCTATCCCGTGGCAGAGCAAAAGAAACAATTGTTTGTATCAGGATTTGTAGTAGCCACTATAACTTGGATGGCATGTCTGACAGTCTACTTGTGAACATGTCCAAGGAATCTGCATTAGAACTAGCAGATTAAGCATTAATGGTAAAATTGACTAAAAATGATTTTAGTGGATGCTACTAGATACACTTTTACCTTTCTGATGTGCCAGTCCAGATGTTTTTCTACATTTTTAGTGGATTCAGTCATCAATTTCACCTAAAAAAAAATAGCTGCAGGATTGTCTTTGAAGTGCATGCACAGCAGCAACTCCAGTCATATTTATGAAATAAGTTTGATATTGTAAATCACTTTTTTATATCACCCCTATTTATATTTCCTGTATTAGGTAATTAGGAACAGGAACCTAATACTATATTAAAATAAATACTTCTCAGTCTACTATAGAAAATAGCATAGTTATCACTGATACTACTTGAATTACATGCTGAGAAAGAACTAATGCCAACTATCTACATAAATTTGCAGTGAGATTCTGTAGGGGGGAACATCCAATTTTGTGGATTTGTTAGCAGATGCAGGAACATCTAGACTTCATAGTTGCTTTTCATCTGTAGATTTTAGCAAGTAAGAATGGAGGAATTAAACATTTGAAGCTGAACAGTATTACAGTCCTTTCCTACTCAGGATCCAATAAGACATAAAATAATCCTGTAAGTAAGATTTCATAGAATCATAGAATGCTTAAGGTTGGAAGGGACCTCTAGAGATCGTCTAGTCCAGCCCCCCTGCACACGCAGGGTCACCTAGAACATGTAGCTCATTTCCCTTAGGTATTTTCAAAATAAAAGTTACGTACTTCAAAAAGCATGAAACAACAATTAGCTCAACAATAAATAATGTGAATTTAAAAAAAAAAAAAAAATAGTAGTTTCCAAGCTGTGAAAGTAAGCGCTACCTGAAGTTATGGGACTTGAAGGGTGCTTAAAGTACTGTAATACTGGGAATAAAGGTCTAGACAGTTGCAGCAGTATCTTGGGCAGCAAATGTCCCTGCCTCCTATGAAGAAACACACAAAGCTGCTATGTGGCAGTTTAGGCAATTCAAGACTGACCTATTGTCTCTCTGTGCAATATCAGCAGGAGGGTAAGCAGCCCACAATGTCTATATGAAGGATTTACGTCTGCTTATATGGATCATTTTTTCAATTCCTTTTTGTCTCTCACTGAGACTTTGTTGTTCTTTATGCTTATCCTTTTTCACATTGTATGATTGTCAGACACTACAAGTCTTGAAAATCTTACATTGTATATTTTACCATTTTACTTTTCTCCCAGTGTCAGTTCTGACCTGATTTCAACAGTACCAAACTGCTAGAGCTAGAAATACGTGATATATTTGTACACCTTTCACCTAAAAGGTTAGAATCAAAGCTTTCAAATTGCAAAATATTATTCACTAACATCACTGCTTTGTGAAACGTTGCTTGCTAGGATAATACGGACTGGAGAAGTTGACAAAGAAACAGCCTGGAAAAGAATGAAAATCTGGCATCTCATAAGCAAGTATGTGTTGCAGCTATTTCAGTTGTCTCAAATAATGCATCTAGAAATCATGTGGAACAAGGTCCCTCCCGCCCCAAAGACATCAACATCTCCAGTATTTTTTCACAGCTAGTTCTTCTCCAATGATCAAAACCACGAGTTCTATCTACTACAATATTTCTTTTACAAAGGGGCATTAGCCACATAGGTGGCAGTAATTGGAACTGTGAGGCTAAAATTTTCATGCAACCAGTAAAAATATGACTACTACACAAAGCCATACAAATAGATGCAAACTCTGCTCAGGCTGCACCATCTACCTTCATTCTGGTTTATATCAGAGGAGCAGAAATTGTAGGAATGGGCTTTCATCCGTATCACTCAAATCTTTTACAATGTAAAAATACAAATAATAAAAATCAGAGTTTCTACTCAGAACTGTTCATTCAAATAAGCGTTCACTCTGTTCTTTGTACCTTATGCTGAAGCCTTTGGTAATAGTCATTGCAAGAAATGGGACTATATGTATCTAGACTTCTTTTCAGACCAATAATGGAACAAGCAAGTGTATCATTTATCTAACAATTCCCAAATTTCCATGTTCAAAATATTTTTACTTTTCCAATTTAGAGAATCAAATAGAGAAGGGGAAGAAAAATTTCTGCCTTCAGTTCTTCAAAAATCATTTCAGATAAAAGACTCACAAAAATGGAAGGAATCTAAGGTAATGACATAATACAGACGAGATCTTGGAAATATGTGTTTCAGAGTTCCCTCTTTGCCACTGAAAAAAAAAAAACTAGGTACAGCAGGAGCAGAGCTGTGCACTGTTTTTCCAGAGTAGCACTAACTTCTTGCTTTAGTAAACAAAGAATATGTCCTGCTGTAAATACACCTCAAATAACAGGATATGCACCTTTTAAGGATGTTGCACAGTTTAAGTGGAAAAGATTGAACATAAATGAAATCTAGTTCAACTTGGAACACTTTGCCATCCACTTCTTTGTTTCCATATGGTGTGATAATAAGGGAGGTGTTTCATGTTCAATACCTGCTATTTTTTAATGCTTACTGTTCTTCCAGCTTTTATAAATATATATATGTGCACACATATATAGTTTCATGGAAAAGATAAAATCTTTACCCAGAGTAAGTTTAACAATATGACAACAGTAAACATGTGATTTCACTTTCCTTGCTGCTGTGATGTAACAATTCATATAAGCTTTGTCTATTTTTATACATTCTGTATCACTGATTTAGAAGCAGCTTCCCCATGCTTACTGCTCACTTAATCAAATGTATATCTACACAGAGATCTGAGAACTTTTAAGTCACTAGGAGACATAACCGCTCAGCCTGAGACCTAAGCTGGCCTCTCTGCAGCCACGCACCCTGTTTCTGCCAGTCTTCTCTGAGGTGCATTTGACAGGAGAGGCTGAGCCCACCTACCGACTTGCTGCTGCCAGCAGGAGCAATCCTGCTTCCACCTACGTGCTCCTCTGCTGCCCTTGTATTTCACTATTCAGTGAGCCAACTCAGCTCATTCAACTGGCAAAAACTAATCTGGAAAAAAAAGAAAAAAAATGTGGCACTAGGCAGCTTAGGACATGCCACTTTTTCCTTTATTTTTAGCCCTATTTTTCTTCTGCTAGAATCTTGTCATTCCTCCTCCCACTGAAAAACTATAATGAAACAAGTCAGTTGGTGCAGCATGTGGCTGTAAAAATGGATCCAGAGGAGGACAAGACACTGCATTGGTCTTTGCACTACTGTCTGGTATGGATATAAGCTATATAATAGGTTGGTTTTTGAGCTGTGGCAGCTCTCTAAAAGAAGCATTTTTTGATAGCAATGTCTGTACAAGACCACTGAGAGGATGGTAGCACAATTTTTTGAGCACAGGACTCCTGGAGCCTGCTCCTTAATGACACAGTGCCACACAGTTGCACACAGTGCAACTTCAATTCATACATTTTCCATTTTTTTTCCAGAGTAGGTGGAGGTAAATGGCATCAGGGTTCCCACCTACCTTGGAGTTTGAGCCTACTTTTTTAACTAAATTATAGAATTTGTAGATGTATAGCTGAAGACTAATAATGGCTATAGTAGGAAACAAATAAATATGGACATAAACAGTCATTCTCTCAACTGAGAATTTTCTCACTAGGTACACACATGTGGATGTGTGCATGTGTATGTAGAGAAAGGATTACTTTGTATGCTACATTACCTGTACATTTTTATTCCCTCTGCTCTTTAAACTATTATTCTAATACATTCCATTCATTCTTTCACCTGGCAATTTGATTCTTTTACATTTGGTATTTGCCCAATAGCTGTGATCTGTGTCCTGTAGCACTGTTTCTCCTCTGCATCATGCACTGGCCATAAAAACATAATATCTAAAACAACAGCAATTGAAAAAAAAAAAAAAAAAAAAAAAAAAAAAAAAAAAAAAAAAAAAAAAAAAAAAAAAGTTCATACAGATAAGCCAAAATCAAGCGAGGAAACAAAATGATGGAAAATAAACGTGATACATGAGCTTTAGAAGTTTAACCTTTAGACTTTTGGTTTTTGGTTGCTAGTGCAACCAACCACAGCACCACAGCAGCACTACTGCAT
Source organism: Nothocercus julius (assembly GCA_013398735.1). Lineage (NCBI taxonomy): Eukaryota > Metazoa > Chordata > Aves > Tinamiformes > Tinamidae > Nothocercus > Nothocercus julius. Next base: position 1,623,895 of record VZSV01000128.1, on the reverse strand, counting down.
AAGGCAGTCCCTGGATACTTTTAAGGTAAAGTACTAGAAAAGCCTGGAGAAGTTGGAAGGTTGGAAAGCTGCTGCTCTCCAGGAGTTTTGCTCTTTAGGTCCTTGGCTGTGCAGAGGAATCGAGGAGCAGGGGAGTTCCGGGGCTTACGCTTCACCCTGCGGACTCCGCAGCGGCTCCTACACGAGCACGACACGCGGAGTCCATTTCCTAGGGCGCAGCCGGGGGTTCTCCTCCCAAAACGCGGCTTTCCGGGAAAGACGCTGCG
>VZSV01000128.1:1580629-1618482 GCA_013398735.1 Nothocercus julius | reverse complement strand
TAAGCTTGTCTGCTGTAAGATATAGCATTTGAAGAGAAAGGATGAAGGATTGAATCATCTGGATCTCAAATTGTGAATTGTGTTGTATTTTAGAGCACATAGCTTCTCTAACCTAAATCACAGGATTGGTTGCCACACGAGCATATAATAAAACAGTTCCTGTCTCGGAGGGCTTGCAGCCTGGAAAGCCAAAGCAGGCAAAGGGGGATGAAAGTGTTATCTCTAATTCATAGATGGAGAACCTGGGGGAGTAATCTGTGGAGGGTCTCATGGAAGCGTGACATTGGCAGAACTAAATATGGCCTGAAGCCTGCATGAATACCTTCTCTTTATAAGCTACCAGAACTACAGGCTTTTTAAAAAAAGTAGACATGAATGGAAAACTAGATTTAGATAACATACTACTTTTACTCAACTTTTTGAACTAAATTTCCCTTAATATTCTAAAAGCTGGATTTAAATGATGTAAATGGTGTAACACATCTATAAAGTTCTGAAATTCTGTATCATGGCTATTATTTAGTTCTGTGGGGAAAACTGAACACTTCTGTTCACATTCCATGTTATTCTGACACATTTTGAATTATTTCTCATATAGCTTTGTACATCTAGTCAAAGTTAGAATTTAAGATTGAAGCTACCAAGAAAAAAGATTTCTGTTTTAGTGGTGGAAATTGCCATAACATAGCATCATGGTATTTTCACTTCTTACTCTGAAGAGAATTGGGTTTCTGCTGGTCAAATCAAAGGTATTTTTCTTCTGCTTTCCAATCTGTTTTGGTGCTAAAGCTGTTTTGGTCAAGGACTCCAATGTATTTTTCCTCTCCAGGATATTCAGAAGTGCTTTATTTGATGTTCTATTTTGGCAACCATTAGCAAATTTAAATGAAAGTTTAGGAATTGTATGCAAGTTTAGGAATTGTATGCAAGCAACATGAAGTGACAACCCTGCTACTGCACTGCAAACTGTAGGAGTTGTTCTCACATGTAGTGGGTAAAAGGCCTGTTTTGTGCTAAAAATATCTGTAGGACCCATAGCCACAATGATTCTCAACTGGCATGTTTTACTTCTTTGCTTCTTTTTTTTTTTTTTTTTTTTCCTCCTTCCCTCCCTCCCTCCTCTTCCCTCTCACCAAGCTCTCAGTCTGGCATTTTTATTAGCATTAAAATGTATTTTGAAAATACTCTCAGTGAAGGGAGAGGTGTAGTGGCCTTATGGTGCAGTTGCTTGGGGTTGTTGACATGGTCTATGCTGTGTGCTTTTGCAGCAGTGGTTTCTTTCCAAACATTTTCATTTTAAATCAGTAGTGTTTATTTAAAATCAACTTGTTTGCTTGATTCAACTCTTACACTACATATATGAGAAGGCAAGAGAAAGTATACAAGGCACTGTCAATATTTCGCAGTGTCTGGCTTGCAGCTACTGCGTCCTGCAGAAAGAGGCTGTTGGCTAAGGCAGTGTTTTAATTTCATTTTTTAGTTTTCAGTTACACATTTCTGGAGTCTCCCTGTTACCTGATGGCGCCTATATTTCATCAAGTTTAGACAAGCAGTCTACCTGGATTTGGGCCCAGTGGAGCTGCTGTAACTGATGAACATGATCCCCTGCTCAGGAATCCACGACCTGCAGGACCCGCGGGATTCCCGGGGGAGTTCAAAGAAAACTGTAGTTGAGCATTGGCTCCAGTGTTTCTTGTTTTCTTTGTTGTTCCCACATAGTATCACCTTATACTCATGGGGAATGTACCTTGCTCCTAGTAGAACCTGGGTTTAGTTTATTGATAATTAAAAGAAAAAAATCTTTTAAAATGGAATGAAAACAGAAGCCATGAAGGATACAGACAGCCAAAGAAGTTACTTTGACATCTCTTGATTACTGCTTGCAAATAAAGTGACACGTTATTAAACAAAATAACAAAAAAAAATATTGTAGCACTAGTGCTATCATGCTGGGTTTTGCTACATTATCATTTTTATCCTAGCTTTAATAGGCACAATTGCATATTTTAATTTTAATTTTATTCTTACATGTTTATTTCTTTAATCTGTTTTGTTCTGTTAGAAGAGCTGTACTATGCAAACATTGCCTATTATTTTAGCTGCAGAATATTATCGTGTTAGATTATTTTTATTTAGAAAATGCTTTTAGAATTATTTTTTATGATTGCAGAGTGCGTGCTAGTGTTCAATCTGATTAAATTTAATTGCATTTCCTGTATGAATTAGTTTCCTTTTATATGCCTTTATTTTCATCAGGAGCTGTAAATATATCATATTTTTAAAGGAAAAACATGGAGTTGGCAGCCAGACCATGTTTATCCCACTTAAAAAGAACCAAATAATCATCTTAAAATTTTCTTAAACAAGGTGAACATGTAATTTCTGCCTAATGAGCAAAACCTATTTATTCATATTATTTGGAATTGTTAGTCCTTGTTATTTTTTTCTTCTGTAAATTGAAGAAATTAAAATAATGGAAGAGTAATTAAAAGCCATGTTGACTGGAAGTGTAGTCAGAACATATTCATTACTCTTCTAGCTACAGAAGTTTTAGCTGTTGTTCATTTAGCTTTTCATGCTTATATTTATCTCATTATCAAGTTATGCCATTGCTTTTAGGGAGAGAGTTTTTCTTCTGCTTTCTTGAGAAATCTGTGCGGTAAAATTGACTCCCAGTTACTTTTGCTTTTCTGTTACCATAACAGCTTCTGATTTATTTATTTTCCTTAAAGTGAGCTGTTTACCTTGGGATGAACTACAGAGACTCAAGAACTTGTGAAGCAGGGGCATGGCAAATGTGAAAACTGGTCAGATAAAGGATTTTCAGGTGTACCTGTTTAAATCAAACAACTAGCAAACATATGGTGTAAAGAAGTCTTTGCTGAAATGTCGTAGTTCTGTTCCTCTGAGTGAGAGAATAGCAAGTCTGCTGTACAACAGTGCTTGCATTGTACTGCCTTCAGCTGTTCCAGGATTCTTGTCTCTCCAGGTTTGATGTTCCTAGTATTCTGGGGTTAAAAGATTTAAAAAAAAAAAAAAAAAAAAGGAATCAGATCTTTTTATACTTGAAAGAAGGGACAGTACAATTATGTGATATAATCCCTTTAAAAACATTTTTTACTAGTCTCCAGTAGGGGAGAGTCACTGTCTTTACTAGACAAAGTTCTTGCAAAATATTTGATTAGAGAATGCTCGAAAAATTAAACTGCGATTGTTTTCTTATATTGTGGAAGTCTCCAGATGCTGAGTTTAGGATTCAGTTGTCTAACTTGTCCAATTCTGGCACCCTGGAGAAAGTGCCGTTTGAGAAGGATGGGAGGCAAGCAGAGGTAAAACAGTGCGAGCTGCGTTTTGATGTTTGGTGGCAAACGTATTTGCTAATGTCTGTCCTGAGTCTTGTTTTGGCATCTCATGAACTTTGTACCTCCTCGGGTCTTTGTGCAACTGTCCCAGTGGAGGCTAAAGATCTTGGGGACAATGCATGCTCCAGGCACGGAGCCAGCCTTACTAATCTGCTGGTGGTTGCCACTTGAGAAGACAAGTTCTCCCAGCTCCACGCGGGCGGACGGAGGAGCTGATGCACTGTGCCCAGACACTGAGACATAGGACTGAGAAGCTGGGAGGTCGAGCTTTTGAGGCTTGTGGTGCTCGGCCTCGGGTAAGCCACTGAACTTTATGTCTCTTTCTCCACCCACAAAGCAGATATTTTATTTACCTTGCAGGTGCATTGGTTGAGATTAATGACTTGTTTGTAAAGCACTTTGAAGCTGAAAAGCACTATAAAAATGCTAAGTATTATTATGTATGAGCTCTTGAGTACATAATGGCTGTTTGCCTGCCAGTATTTAAAGCAATTTGTAACACACTAAGTATGAAAGGCACCGTATGAAATCAAGCTATGGTTTCCATTTAAGAAGAGTCACTCATATTTTGTGTTCAGTAGTTCAAGTCTTACCGTTTGTCCTCTGTTATCTAGAGCAAAAACATAGATTCTAAAAGGTTTTTAAAATGGTACAGTTTCAAAATCCTTAAAAGTAAGTTTGCTATAATATGTATGTCGTCTTATTCATTCTCTCTCCTACTCCCTCTGTATCACCTTGGTTTTTGTTTGCCAGAAACTCAGGTCTTCTCTCTCCGTTTACGTTTTGCGAACATGTTCTTCGGTGCCTCATTAAGCTCCTGTCTCGACTGCTGTGTCTTTTCTGCCCCTGCTCTGTCTGTGACTCTCAGCCATTGTCACCGACACTCTTGTCCTTTGCATCGCCTCTACTCAATGGCACTTGTCACTCGCAGGGTCTCCCCCTGTGTTTGAGACCGGACTGTCCCTTGCAGGCACCTTGGATGTCGCTAAGCGTTGTCCAGCAGTGATGTGGCCTTCTGCGTAGGAACTGAAACATATTGATAAGAGACTTGCTCTTTTAAAATAAATCTTTCACAAATTCTTCAGATATGGCTTACAAATTCCCAATCTCCTTAGATCCCATGTTGAAATTGTTTCAAAGTTGTCTTGTTTATTATGTATCGACATGATGTAGTCTGTCCAGTTTGGATAATAAAATGCTTAGCCTCATCTTGACTTCCCACAGGAAGTTAGAGATGTGCAAGAAGCAAGTGGCACATCCTAAAAAGACTCAGACTTGTGCACAGTTACACGAGCACAGTCCCCCGCGCTCCACCGGAGTTCTCATGTACCAGAATAGTGTATGTATCTGAATAATTGCAGGCCTGAAGTGGGAGAGAGAAAGCATGAAGATTGGTGTTCTGCAGTGTGCGGTCTTACCGCTGTCTGGATGTGGTTCAAGCAGGAATATACAATATGTGGCTAGGTTTATTATGACGGAAAATATCAGAATGATTTAGTATGTTTTGTTTGTAGCCTTAGCTCACTATGTTATAAAACGATGTAAGAGAAAGCCTTTAAGGTAATAGGCACAAACTTGGCTATTCCTTAGCAAAGGGGTTTACCCACATGGTAACTACTTCCAAGAAAATCCTAGACAGGATAAATTTGAAACTTGTTTTAAAGTTCCTGCAAGATAATTCGTATTAAAAATGTGCTATTTAAAGGAAACAATCTGGAAGATTTTTATGACATAGAGACAATGTATGGAAAACTCATTTATTTATTTTGTTGAATAACCAATTTCCTGAGGAGTTCTGTTTAGAGCCAGTGTCTTTTTCCCGATCAACAGTTGTCTTTCCCATTGCTTTTTGGCTTCTGAGGAAAATGTGGGAAGCCAAGTGTGCAATAAACTGCTCTGGTATGTGGAAATTTTAGAAAAGGGTAATAAAGTACTCTTCAGAGCCCATCACAGGTCTTCTGGCAGACTCAGTCTATAGCATAGTGCCAGGAGAACTTTCTGGACTGTTTCTGAAAGAGATACTGTGCTCTTTTCATGTTAAATGAGTAATGACCAGCTCCTTTAACCACCTGTGTAAAGTCTCCAACCTTTAGATTTTAAAGATGTTTACTTTCTTGTATTGATATTTAAAATACCACCTTAAAGCAATGTTTAGATTTTAGATCAAGTTCAGTCTGATCCATGAAGGACTATTGCAGTAATTAACATGATCTAAATTTATACAGTGGTGCTTTTGGCATATCCAATGCTGTCTAAAGGAATATGCCACTTTTCTTGGATTATCTGGTTCATATTTAGGTATACATAAATCTGAGTCAGGTTCTGCATCATATACTTTTTAGAATTTTGAAAGTCAGCATACATAGCAAATAGCAAGGAAATCGTTTGTTTCACCAATAGATCCAGCTGTTCAGTCTCACAGTTTTGATTGACGTGGGTGAAGTTGGAGGCAGAAAAAAAGCAACAGTAAGGACCTAATCTCCTTCCACATGTCATGAAGATGAAGTCATGAAGATGTGGTGTTTTTTTTTATAATGGCTAATGGAGCCACTCCGTATCTGCCTGTAATCCTGCTTGGCTTATAGCTCTTGAACATGCTCATAAACTTATCTAGTGTTTATCTGAGCTGCTCTAGACTAGACGAATGGAAGGCCGTCTTGCAAAGACCTCCTGTTTTGACACCAAGAGATGTTGCCCGATAATGAAGTCAGACACCTGCATCATGGATGAGTTTGTAGGGGGTGACAGGGTTTAAACTGACCACCCCCATCATCACATGTTTTCTGAATTAATACCTAGGAGGTGACCAGGCAGGTCTTGTTTCTCTGAGCTATTTCTGGTTATTCTGCACTGATTACTAACGTCCTTCCTGTGGCTTATAATGGAAACTTGAATTTTTTTTTTTTTTTTTTTTAACATAACAAGGGGGACTTGTCTAGGTTTCTAAAGCTTGGCTAATGCTCAGGCAGCCTATGCTAGTTCAGAAGAAGCTCAAGACCTGAGAGGAGTGCTTTTCTGAAAAAGCTTTAATCACTTCCTTGAAAAGATCAAGTTTTCACCAAGTGTTTTTGTTTGTTTTGTTTTTGTTTGCTTGTTTGTTTTTCTTTGTTTTGTTTTCTGGCATGATTCTGCCTCAGCTGCTTTCTTTAATGTGTAGTTACACTGCCTAGGAGTTTTGGGTTGTAGGGGAACTCTCTTTAGCTAACAGGTGTTTTCTGGCAAAATTTTAATTACAGAGCAACCCAAATGCCGCAGTGGCGGTGCTGAATACGAGTATTCAGTTGCTGGGTCTAAAGCTTGCTTAATGAAGACAGTCCTCCCTTGCTTTTGTTAATAGGGGGTCATGATTTTCCAGAAATTTCTTTTGAAAACTGTGTTACCAAATCAACCTTGGTCCTTCAATGAAATAGGGAAAGGAATATTCCTTCAGTGGAATATCTCAGCCTTCCTGAAAAGAATAAAGTCACTGAAGGAGGGATTCATCCTACCCAACTATATAGCTCAGTTGGTAATACTGATTCCATCTGATCACCTGAAATAAATAGACTAAAATAAATGTTAATGGCTTTTCATTTTATTCTTTGACCAGTTGAAATCACTTTTCCATCCAAGTGGCTGGGGTATGGCCTGGATCATAAAATTCACAGTCACAGCACTTGGCAGTAGGCTGTGCAGCTGGGTAGAAAAATGGGCCTTGAACTTATTCCATGATTACAATATGCAATAAGATTATCATATTTGATAATTTACCCAAGTTTAAGCCAAAGTTTTCTTAGAGATGGAAGAACATGCGGTGACAATTGTGGTTTTGTCTAGTAGAGAAGACCCAAAGTCCCTATTAGTGAAGGCTCCTAGCTAGTTTTTGGTGTCTGAATTTGCAATGCATTTTTTTAGATAGTTCTGGTGCTGTAGTTAATCCCAAAGATGTGGCCAGGGATATCACAAATGTAGTATGTCAGGAGTCTTAACAGCACGTCACATAGGTCAGAACCCAAGGAAATGAGCGTGTCAGATACCGACATGTACGTAGGTTGGCACAGCAGTGAAATTCACTCATCTCTCCTAATGCTCATGCGTGCAGAGAGTTATGGTCAGCCTGAAGTCATCGGAGTGGTGATTACTGTTTGGTTTACTAGAAATCAGCCACCAGGTTTGTGCCCGGGTGCCTTAGGTGTCTTTGTGGAGCAGTGAGAGTGTTGGACTAATGCGCCAGCTGCTCACAGCTGTTTAAGATACTAGTAAAGCACTTGCCCAGGGACATGTGACTGCTCGTGAGTTTGAGGGCATCTTTTTAATTGATTCTTACCATAAGTCTTACATTCCTTGCATATGAAACTTCAAGATGTTTGATCCCTATCCCCTCTCTTACTTCTTGTGCTTGGACGCTTTGTGGCTAGCATTAGAGAGAACAGCTCCCCTTTGCACAGAGGTGCTGTGTTTTTTAGGAACTATCTTTTCGTTGCCCTTCGCTGTAGGCGAGCAGAGGGCCTGCGATGGCAGCTGCACACTGTGGGGGCGGAGGCCGCGGTTTTGGTGCGCGTGGTAACTGCCGGGCAGCGAAAGGCCTCATCCTGCAGCCTTCGGTTCCCGCGCGCGTTTGGGCGGCAGGGCGCCGTGACCCCGGCGCGTCCCCCGCAGCAGCGGGATCCGCCAGCGGGATCGGCGCGGGCCCAGCGGGTCCCCACGTCCCTCCGGGCGCCCCTGCGGCCGCCGGGGCCACGGGAAGCGGCGCTGGTGAAAAGTGATTTCCTCGGTAGTTCTCGACCTGCCTTCGCTGCGTGTGTGCGGCCGTCCGGGTGATTAATGCGAATAGGAAAATACTCCTGACCCATTTAAATCACGTCAGCCCACGGCCCCTGCTCATCGGCAGAATGAAGTGCTGCGAGCCCAACGTCCAAACCATAAGCGAACTGCAAAAATATTTTACTCTTTTGGATTACGTAGTAAAGCATGAGGCATTAGTACTAATTGTGGCATTAGATTTTAAGCTGAGCAAATTGTAATAGTCAGCAAACGATGACTGTAAGTTGAAAAGGCTATTAGCGTTTCAGCTATAGCAGCTAATTTGAGTAATTTTTTTTTTTGGTGTGGCTTCTAGAAGTCTGTATGCAAACATTTAATAATAAGGGACAGGGTTCAGGAGTGTTTGTTTTGTATCATTATTTAATTTCAGTTGTGAAAGAAATGTTGGAGATATTAATTTGCAGGATTTAAGTGTATTGACATTTTATTACAGGAATAAATTGCAATCTTTACTTGAATCAAATAAGATCAAAAAGGCAAATTATTAGTAATTGAGAAATTAAATCATTTAAAGCATTTGTTTAAGTATCAAAGTAAAAACTGAAACCTTTAAAAGATGTGAATTTCATCAAATAGAAGCATCACTTTGAGCACATTGAGCTAAATACAAATTTTAAAATACTGAATTTAGGCTGTCAGGTTTCTATGGTTACCTACCTTTCCAGCAGTTTTGTGAGATGTGTAAATAGGCCTGTGAGTCACTTCTAATTATTTGTTTTTTGGTTTGTTATAGTTGTAATTCTGTGTTCAGTTTGAATCTAATATAGTTCACACCACATGCTTTGGTTTATGTATATTTTGGTGTGTATGAGTGACAGTGATTGAGCATTTCTTATAGAGTGCTTTTTTTTTCTTTTTTTTGTCAGAAGTGATGTATGTTGGTGCTTCTGAAAATGCAAACAAGTTCTTCCTGTATCACTGTTTGATAAATAGGGACTTTTTTGGTAAGAAAGGGATCTTTGTAAAGGTTAAGCAAGAAGATAAGGAAAAGATACTTAAAGAAAAATAAAATAAACTCCTAAACATTATACCATACTCCTTCAAATTGGATCTGTAATCCTGTCATTATAATTCATTCAGTGACCCAAATGTCACATATTTATGAATAAGCGTCCATGTTATGCATTAATAGCACATGCTAATGACTGACAGGTATAAAAATAAATGCCTTACTTAAGGTGCTATAAGTTACCAACCTCAAGCTCTTGATTGGAACAGCTTCCATGTGCCAAGGATCTTCTCTAAAAACAGGAGCTTGTTTCCACAGCCTCTAGAACCACAGTTTAGCAGAAGCATCTGCAAACTCTTCCATGTGTCTGCTCGAGTACTTGGGAGCCCCAGGTTATAGGCAGGATGCCGCAGCCTGGCACTTCACGCTCCAGCAGATGAGAGTGCACGCTTTCCCAGCAGAAAACTCACCACCCTAGTACAACTTGTGTTTTCGTGTGTTTATAGATTCTTCTTATAACACGGAGTATTACGAGTAATTAATAAAATTTGAGACAAGGCAAGGAACTTGGCTGCTAGCTGTCTTTTTTCTTTTTTTTTTCTTTTTTTTTCTTTTTTTTTCTTTTTAACCAAATGAGTAGCAATGTAAGTATTTATGAAAACATTCATCCCCAAATTGCTAACAGTGTATACTTTTATCCTTTTGAGATAAGCCTGGCTTATGATTCAGGAATCTTCTTGTATCCTTAAGGGTTTGGCCACAGATGTATGGAAAACAGCTATTGCAGTGAGATGTGTATTTTGTACAGGGAGAAGACAGTTCCCTTCCCATATCTGAAGTTACAGAGCAAATACTGATACAACATTTAAAGCATTCCTAAGTTTTCTATGCAAAAATTGCTCTTATTTTAGCAACCTTGGTCATAGCTTTATCTTCTGAAAGGATTTCTGTTGAAAACATTTTCATGGTGATTCAGACATACTTTTTTTTTTTTTTTTTTTTTTTTCATTTAAGATGTTGAAGTAGGATTTATTTTTAGCACACGGCCAGTAACATTTAATGCTGTAGCAGGCATGTATGCAGGACATAAACATGCCAGCTGAAAAACAGTTGTTTCATAGGGCACCTGAAAGGATTTTATCCCAGTAGGATTCAATGGATGTTAAAGCTGTGGGTGGGTGCATATTAACAAGATTTGTTGTCTCTGTGTGTGTGTGTGTATAAGGACTATTTGAATTGCTTATTATTTTAATCTGAAACAACTGCTCTTTTTTAATGAGTAACTTGTTCCAACAATAGTTACTTCCCTACAACATCAAAATGGTGAATGTAATGACTGATCTTTCAAGCTAAAGTGTGACATGTTTGGAAGATGTATTTACATGTACAAACCTGAACAAACACATGTTTCTCCTAATTTATTCTGCTTAAGATGAATTAATTTACTCAATATATGAACATAGTAACATAAGAAGAATGTTTTCTTTTTTGCCAGTCATAGAAGCTGAAATTTGCCAGATGCAGTGATCTGAAGTGTAAATGCCCCTGATAGTAACTGTGTGTGAAACTCTTAATTTTGCTTTGTCCAGATTTTATATCTGACTTGCTTTGTTTTGATGTAATACTGCATTAGGCAGTACTTTCCTCTTATTTTGTATTTATATTACTCTGTTAGAAAGAGGAAATTTAGTAGAAATAGAGCTAGGATTGAAGTCTGCGTTATTTTCTTGGAATGTAATGAGAATGCCTAACCTTAAATCTTGCGGTCATCTCAAAACGTAGAGAGTAAGTATTTTGTCGAAGTGCTTTATGAGTATGTTGCAGGAAGGGTTTTCAAAGTCAAGTATGTACAGCCTAGTGGCATTTTGTGTAACAGACAATTAATTTCCTTTGGTATAAACATTAACATCCTTCAGATAGTTAGGTTGTGTTCTGTAATTCTTAAATTCTGCAATATAATGACATAGTGCTACTTAATGATACTCAGTCTATAAATTTATTTCTTGTACTGTCTTGGCAGGATTTCCTGTACATGTAAACTTACACAACTACCCGGAGAATCAGTTGAAAGGTTTTTTTAAGGATATAAAATCAGTTTTTCCTTTTCTCTTTGTTAGTTAAAGTTTTACTGTCAAATGCTTCTGACAAAAGGTGGCACCAAGCCAACTTCCTGCAGGAGCTATGGGGAGGGTCATGGCTTGTCATGACCTGGGCACTATTACTTGAATGTTGTTATTATTGGGATGAAGTACCCTTAGGCTGTCATCCTTCCTGTACATAGGAGAGCTGCTTGGTCTCTCTGATTTCCCAGTTTACCGACTTGCAGAACAGCTATTTTGTTGGTCATAGCTTGACTGAATAATAAATTGGAAGACCTGCATCATGTCAGAAAGCAGTGATGCATCATGCACAGTGTGCAGGTCTGAAGTAAGTAATAATAAGCATAGACAATTGCAAATGTGTTTGCAAATTGTTTAAAAATCTGTGCCCTATTAAAGTACTTACTCATATTGGCATACAGCAAACCAATTCCTCACTTTTGCTCTCCCTGAAGTAAATACAAAATTTTAATTAGCGAGGAGCATAACTGGTCCTTTGGGCCAAATTTGACTTTCTTCATGTCACTGAGAGTCCCAGTGGTATCAGTCAGTGGCATTTGGCCATTGACTTTTGTGGTTGTTACCACAAAACTTGTTGGCCCTCTTCATGAGGGTATGGCAACAGGAATTCCTCTTAATACCTTCATTAAATAAATAAATGATTTTTTGTCATTATTTTCTATTTAATTTAAATAAAAATAATGCAAATTTGAATATAATGTTTGTAATACTCTGGTCTTTATTGGGGTTCATCAGGGTGTAATCTTAACCACACTGTTGAGATTTTCACTGATATGTTGCTGTTGTGAGTGAAGTCACATCCATACCAATGAATATTTCATTTCCCCAATCATGCTATTAAAACCAGGGTGTTTTTACCCTTTCATTTCTGTTTTCTCCTTCCGAGTACCGTCATGACAGCTGTGGCTGTGTCCTGTTTACAAATTGCTGCTAGTCACATTCTCAGGAGTCCTCGTGGGTTTTGCTTTTCTCTAATATGGGCAATTAGGAGGAAACATTTCTCACGAGCATGGGTTTGCTCTTCTCCTTTTAATGACACAGTCCTGTAATGCAGGAAGCAGTGCTGCATGGTGTCCGTGTCCCCAGTTTCCTGATGTGGGAAAAAAGTGTGGAAAGCATCTGGAGAGGAGGAGAGCCCCTTTACCAGCTTGTTTCCTGTAAGCGAAATTGGAAGACCTTGTCTGTGCAAATAGATTTCAAAATAGAGTCTGCCCTTTGACTGTCTCCATAATTACACAGCGCTCTCTGTATTTTATTTGGCTTCCAGAGCAGTTAACCCCTGGAAGTAAGGGGCTGATGATGGCGTGACCAGCACGGGTATGCAGACATGACCATGTGAATACACTCTTGTTTAGAGAAGCCTGTCGTTAAGACCTTGTTACAATATACTTTTACCAAATTTAGAAATTATTGCATTTAGGTTATGTAGATTAAGACATGTTGTATCCTTAATGTAGAGAAAATGCAGAAGTATTATTTCCCCCCCCCCCAAAAAAAAAAAAAAAAGGAAAGAAAGAAAGAAAAAAGTTTTTTTGTGGCTTTGATGTAATCAACATCTGTCAACAGAATGAATTTGCTTTTGTTTAATTCCAAGGGCTCTTGTCCTGCTACTTTGCCCAATCAGTTTCAACTTCTGCCTGAGGCATTTCCCCATGTTGTCCTTTTTCTCAGCAAATGCACAGGTTATTGCTTGTGAAATGTGAGCTGCCGCGCTGTTACACAGGTTACCAGAGTTGGAAAGAAGCTTTAACGTTTCCCATTCTGTTTTTGAAGCTCACGTGCACCTTTGTAACACAGGCATTACAAAGTCAGTGTTTTATTAAACAATTATAGTTACAATTATAACAAAAGCTCTGTCGAACCACAGCCATTGCTTCAGATTAACAAATGGGAACTTTTGGTAATTAAAAAAGACTGTATGTTTTTACTTAGTTGAACTGGTTGGAGCCTGTATATTATTACCCATGTTGATTTTTAATACCTCACTTTAAACTGTATTCCTCTGAAGTTTCAAAAAATGAAGTTTGCACAAGAAGAAAAATTGTTTAATAACTTTAAATCACCTGTCAAACCAAATTAATGATCTTGAGTGTTTTACATATACTACAAAACCCCTCTCATGTCAGTTTTTCATTCAGTTAAAAAGACATTTAAATCATATGTTTTAGAATGGGCCATCAGAACGCTGCTTTTGAGGTTGTGAATTGTTCAGATATATTAAAATTTATCAACAGCAAATAGTTTTGCTTCTATATCAGCTGGACATTTATTCTGGTAATCTTAATTTTATTGCGATGCTCTGTAGGTACTATGACTGGCTAAATTGATTTAAAATATGTACCCTTGTATTTATTGTATGTGAGAACAATAATGAAATTTATCCTTTGGTAATATTTTGGTAATTAATTTGTAATTTGAAGCCGTTCATAAATAAATACCAAAAGTCGGATTGGTAGCTATCACATTTGATGGATCATGTGCATGAGCCTTTTTTTTTTTTTTTTTTTTTTCCCCCATTGCTGCTCCACAGCTCATTGAAAAAGTACCCGATAAATTTCTGTAACTGTTAAATAGGAAGCATTAGGGAAATGCTTGTGTGAGAGTTCGTTTCCAACATCTCCCTTTAAAAATACTTCTTGACCAGAGGAAAATCACATTTAAATGACTAAAATCAACTTAATTAAGGGTCATTAATAGAGATACACATAAAAAACTCCCTACTCGGCAAGTGAAATGGGAGCTTTTCATTATATAGTGTGGCATGCATGAACAGATAACAATTAAAATAGACCTAGAGTAAAAGGCTAATAAATATAGGGCACATTGTGCTGCAAAATCAGTCACTTAAACTGCTCCCACCCATCATCATACTTGAATTCTGTGTTCAACCCCTTTGACTGAATCGATTAAAAGAAAAGAAAATGTAATTTCCATAAAAGATAAATTCATCTGGTGATTCACAAAAGCTCACGGTGCGTACTTATATTGTTAAGACAAATGAAAGTCCAGAAGGTGTGCTGAGGAATCCGGCAGCCCCAGCAGCACGTGCCCGCGTCCGCATCGCGCGGGGTGACTCGCTCGGGAGCCGGGGCAGCAGTTGCCTGCAATTTCCTGTGCTCAGGACATACTAGGTGCTGTTGTGGTATCTGAAACACTGGCAATAATTCTTGTTATTGCAGCTGATGATAAATGTTCTGCTATTGATGGGAAATGATACAGCTTTACTGCTGGGGGAGAAAAGAAACTGCACATGGTCAACTTTGGGTCCTCACTGTGATGCTCTGGCCGTTAACGACGCTGCTGGTTCAAAATCTGAGCTCTCCCTGGTGGATGTCAGATCTGCTGGAAGCAACATAAACCCTGCATTTATGAAATACTTTACAGTAGTTAATATACACGTATAGGGGCCAGAAAGCCTAATATAAAGGCTGTGCTTGAGCTCCAGCATTGTAGGAATAAATAAGCCTGTCACAAGAGCCTGGGTAGGTGTACGGGCTGGGAAGGAGGCAGTATCTGGCCAGGACTTGAAGCAAACAGACAGTTTTTCCTGTCTCTGGTGATTGATGATGTTGCTATATCAAATTAGCTGTGAATATGAGAGCTTAAAAATAAAAGAAGATACAGAGACATTAAGAAGGCTTTCTTAAGGAAGGAAGTGTGTACATGGAGTCCAGATTTCCATTATAAACCAGTAACTTCATTATATTTTAATGCTGTTTTATTTTTACTTCAAAGGAGGATGTTTTCTCTTGTAATTTTTTTATACCTCAAATGAATGGTTAGTTATCCTATGTTTATAATTCTCATGATTTATTTTAGGAGTCATACTATGCTATAGTGATATTTATTTGGTTGTCGCACTTCACCTGTTCAAGCAGGAGATATTTCTGTGTGTGCCTGGCTTGTAATGAGTAGTTAGCAGAATAACAGCAGACTGCAGTACCTCATTATCGCATTATCTCGTGACAACGCTTCCCGTGCATCTTTGGGGGAACAGAGGTAAAAATTTTGTTTCGAATCATCCAGTATCCCTTGGAAGCAGGGGAGGGTTGTAGAGGCCACCCCCAGGAATGGGAACAGATTTAGTGCATGGTGAGGGACACAGGGTCCACTGCCGAATAACCGATGTGGCTGTGCCAGGCCTCGTGCTCCATCACCGGTAAACGCTCGGGAGCAGCATCCGAAATCCGCCTGCGCTAAATGCAGCTCTCCGCAGCCTCCCGGGTGCTGCGCGAGTTCAGGTGCTGTGACTTGTCCTTGCACGCGGAGCGGTGCCAAGGCAAAGCGCCCGCGCGGGGCAGCCTCACGCGCTCGGCGCTCCGGAAAGGTGCCGGGCGGCACCAAGGGCTCCGCGGGGCCGCTGCCAGGCAAGGGTGTGCGGGGGGGCGGATTGACTGCGTCTCCACACAAGAAATATATCCAAAGGCAAAGAGGTACCATAAAATAAAAGCCTGTAAGATGGAGAAGAAACAAGATTTTCCTTTAAAAAATAAAATAAAAAGAAATAAATAGCAACATCTTTATAGTGATCTTTATTTGCATTAGTTAAAAGCATGCAATAGACAAATTTCTTATTTTCCGTGATTCAAAAATGTTTACTCAGCTCTGTTTAAATCAAAGCATTTCCTTTTAACTACAGAGTAACTATTTGTACTGGTTACTTGCCCCAAAAGATTACTTTTGTATTTGAATACCTTTGACATTTTTCAAAAGCAGCAAAACTATTGCATGAAACTCATTGCATTGTGTTTCAAAAGCAAGCCTCCATTTAGATTATAGAACTTTTAGGTGAAGGTAGTGTTCGGTGTGTTTTATTATTGTTTTAATTGGATTCCATAAGTAATTCTTATGAATATGGTATATTTCTCTTTTCTGGTGTTGGCATTGTCTGTCGTGATGCAGTATTTTGTTTCTGTTGTTTTTTTTGTTTTTAACCTATATGCTTCAATATACTTTTTTGTGCAAAGTAACATTGCACAGCAACAATGTTTGGCTAGTAAATACTCCAGTAAACCACATTATCCCAAATTTTTCGTGTGAATTAGCATTTATAATTAAATTATATATCCATTTAATCCCTTTGCTTGTCTATGGGCAAGATTAAAAATGTTTCTTGAAGTTTGTTATGTTCCTCTGATAGGCAGGAGATTATATGAACTGAATCCTCTTTTCTGTGTCTTACTGTCGGACACCAGAGCAGCAGTAACTTGATTGTGCTCAGGTGTGTGACCAGTTCAACAGATGCACAGATGAAAATATTGTCCAAAATATCAACGGTACATCTTTTTTTTTTTTTTTTTTCTCTTAAAATATCTAGCTGTTGTCCCTTATTCACTGTTTCCCTAAACCTTGAACCATGCAACTTATAGGCACATCAGCTCTGTTGTAAGATTTGGGGAATTCACCCACACAATTTGTTAATGTATTGAACCCAAATAGGTCTAAATAGGCCTATAAAGCTTTAATGTATTGCTCTGGGAGTGTTTTGTTCTCATTCTCTGTATTAGTTCTCGCTTTAATGGTGTGAGGTTTTATAGCTCCTTGAGCATCCTCTGGTTAGTGCCTGGCCTTCTGCGGTCCCTCGCACATGGTGTGTTTCTTTCTGTGTGCTTCCCAGTTTGCAATGTGTAAGTAGAAACATTCTAACCATTTTAAACCTATCTATTAACAGGTCCTATTGGTGTCTGCCACAGCATTTTTCCTTCCCTGCGCAAACTTACCTACTTGGGCAGGCAGGCAGGCAACGAGCAAGGAGGACGCTGCTTTTCTCAGGGACAAAGAAATGCTGCTTACAGTATAGTGTGGCCAGCTGCAGTTTCGCCAGCTCACCCAGTTCCTAAGGTACTGCCACTTCTGTTACTTGATGGACTTTCCAGTCCATGGAGAGATTGACTGTGCGAGTGATGCAGATGGTCCTTGTCTGACAAGGGCGGGTTTGTCTCAATGTCCTGTGTGGTGGGTTTGGTTTTGGACCTTGCTGGGTTTGGTGTTGGAAACAGGAGCACTGGCGAGAGGAGTTTTCAGCTCCAACCATGTTAAAGAGAGTGATGTTTCTAGCTGCTGGGACTTGCTAAGACTTTGGTGTGAAACTATGCACATGGCATTTGTATGGTCCCTGCTTTGCACTTCTGCCGTAGCAGCTCTTACAAGTCTGCAGGATCTCAGTGGTTCCTGGATGAGAAAATTCCTCCAGGGAACGATGAGGGTGCTACAGCCTAGGGAGGTGGTAACCAGAAAACATAATTCTCTTTTCCTTCTAAGTGCCAAAGTATTGCAGCAGGATGCTGTTTCAGTTGATGTGCCGTTATTTTTAATGAAATGTAAATCTGAAATTCTGGTGATGTGAGTTCACCAAAGATCCAGTTATACATTTTTACGAGAGTAGAAGTGATGAAATAGCAGCGGAAGTAACAACAGTCTTCCTCTTCAATGTTCACGTAGAGTTAATCGTTACACCCCTGCTCTTCGCCCCTACACTTTGCAGCTGTCTGGGCTTGTTGTGTCCAGCCTAAGTGGCCACTTCGTTCAGGTCGGCTGCTTGGGAAGCCAGTGGCTAAAGTCTCCCAGCGGTTGATGGAGCCACCGGGATGGGCGCAGTGACTCTTCCTTGTGGCTGGTAAAGCAGCCTGGCATCCTTGCAAGGTACAGGCCTCTCTTTGGGCAAGGGGCTGCTGTTACCGTCACTTCGTTGTTACACACTGAACTTGAAATTATAGTGGGATTAAAAAACAATCAGAACCGGATTTTTACCCATGTATGAAGACTGAGAAGTTTTTGGAGGAAAGAAAGGAGAAAAAAAGAAAAAATTGTCACAGGGTACAAAGTCTTGCCATGGTACTGTAAATTGGCAAATGCAATTGTAGCATATTATCTAGATAATAAGTAAAAATCCTGTATTAAAATAAATTAAATCCTGAGATTCTTGGTCAAAAAAAAAAAAAAAGGAAAAAACTTATGGAAATTAATAGTTTTATCTGATAAAGAAACTATTTCATCTGATTTATTTTTTAGGCTAGTTCTATATGTTTTTCCATCCAGTTAAGGTGTTTAGATAACTTTTGTAAAAAGATTGCCATCCCTTCCGGAAGAAAAGGAGGAATTTTAAAGTTTTGCTCTCAGAGTTTTAAAACTTAAAACTGTTTGTGTTGAAAGTCTGCAGCGGAGTCCGGGATTTCGGCACAAGAAGGTTAACAGACTCTGCAAGTCAGTATAACAGGCAATGTTAAGTTCAAAAGGGCAGTGGAAGAAATACTGAGGCAGCCTTGAGGGTTTGCCCTGATGGCTTAGGAAGGTCGATGGCAGGACAGAAAGGGCAAACTGCCATGAAGCAGGAGGCAGTATCTGAGAAAATGATCCCATTGTCATGCTCAGTTTTCTGATCTTCATTTTCAATCCTTTTACTCCAAGCACATAAAGAAGCCAGACTATGTGACGACAGGCATTGTACCAGACTGGGGAGACGACATAGAAATTAAGAATGAAGATCAGATTCAAGGGCTTCGTCAAGCCTGTCAATTGGCCCGTCGTATCCTACTACTGGCTGGAAAGGGCTTAAAGGTAATAATTATATAAGTCCCATAACAGTGTGGATGTCTTTTAGGCCTTCAGAAGTTTGGAAATAATTTTTTTCCACTTTTTTTTTTTCTTAAACTTTCCTTTAATCCAGTTTTCTTTTAAGTTAGATATGAAAACAGAGGGATTTAATAACTTTTTATTTGGTCCATAGTACGTTTTTTTAATTATGTCTGCATTTTAGACCCATGAAATACTTAATTCCAGTCAGTCACTGGTTTAGGTGCAACCTCTCTCCATCTGTAGCCTCTCTGTTTGGATCCTGCCAAATCCCATGAGTTTCTCCTAAGGCCCATGATATATTTTTTTCATGGCAAATCTTCCTCATGCCCTCTGCTTTTCTGTTGCGTGTGTCTGCAAATCCAAAGGGCTGATCTGCCTCCCTTCCGTCCTGCTCCTCCCGGTGTCTCACATGGGCTGGCACACTGCGAGGTTGAGATCCACTGCTGAAAAAACAGCTGCCAAATTCCATACAATTTTTGAGAGTGCATTGATAATGAAGCCTCATGGTTTCCAATAATGCTTCTACACTGTGCTTTTTGGGATACCTCCCAAGTGAAAAGATACTGGGAGGAGCCTGCTATACATTTTTGCAGATGAAGGAGTGCTTTTCTAGCCTTGCCTTGATATTTCATGTAATAGCATACTGAATAGGGCAAAATGGGTTGAATAGCTATGAGATGCAGAGATAGATGGGAACTGTAGGTCAATGCCATTGCCTTAAAAGGGGAAAAATTATTGGTTTACTGTGCCTTTTTCCTTCAGTTATCATCTCCCAGAGGCTTAATTCTGGAATTGGGGTGGCCAATGGCAAAACTGCCTGAGGCTTTAATCTTACAAATACTCGGGAACACGTAACTTTTTCACATGTAATTAATTCCCAATACATTCAGCCTACTTACTCATGTAAAGCTAAGGATGTATATGTGTAGGGTCGGGGACGTTGAAGGAGCAGGACCTTGACCCTGAGCGCGTGTGGGTTACGCACCAGAGCAGTTTTTCCCCTCCAGTCTCTGTCATTACCATGATTTGTACTCAGACCAGGACAGATCTGGTGTTTGCACCATGTGCCAAAGGAAAAAGCAGAGGTGCTTCGTGCGTGCCCTTTAGAGCAGGAGCTTGTCCTGTGCAAGCAGTACCCGGGCAGGGGGGTCTTGTGCTTGCCTTGCTGAGTCCAGTGCCTGGAGCCCTTTCTCAGAAAGGTGATTAAAAAAAACCTTTGCTCTTGTAAATATTCAGCCAATGTGGTTCTATAAGGATGTCCCAAAGCCTCCTCTTGTCAACAGGGCACATCTTCCAATTTCTAACCTAAAACTGCCCATCGCCAGCTTTTGCGCCTCTGTTCTTGCACCAGTGCTGTGCTCTAATTTGAGCAGATACCTGCTTTTCCTTGACTCTTTCCCCTCCACATAGTGATAGAGCTGTGCCAGACTAACCAAACCAAGATCTTACAGTCTATTCTCCTAAGGAAAACCGTTCTTTATCCAAAAAGCCTGTCCCTACAGCAATCCCTGTTGCCTGCCTGGATCGGGCTCACACGCTGCACTTCAGAGGAGCGCTTGCCCATGCAGTACGTGATGTCAGGAAAAACTCCCAGTATAACCATGGTGGTTCTTTAATGTGTGGAAGCTGAGGGACAGTGTTTGGGAAGCGCGTGTTTCTGATACTGCCGTTTTGCTACCCACTGGACTTAAATCATGCTGTGTCCAATTGGCTGAACAAGGTGCAAGTGGAGCTGACAGACCTAGTTTTATCCTCAGCGTGAGAGGAACATGCACTCAGTTTTACTCACTGTGCACGATCGCTGAATATTTTGATATATGGTGAGGTGTGCCTTCTGCACCACAGCCTGCCTATATTCCAAACATGACTAAAAAGTCCTCAGAAATCATAACCACTGTAGTGTATATGCACAAAGTGTGATTTTCAAAGGCTCAAAACTCATTCAAATCAAAGCCAATTTGCACAGGAACCCTCAAAGGCACTTCTTCTCAATGAGGGAGGTTTCGCTACCAAATTTCAAATTTCAGCTCTAACCATTTCAGAGACAGAGTCGATCCAGAAGAACAGCTAGAAGAACGTTATGTTAAGCATGTGTGTTTTCCACTACACTGATAATCAAAAAATGGTCAAATGATTTATGTGAGGTTTTTCTTTGTATAAAATTGGAAAAAAAAGACAAATCTAGAAAACATCAAGCATAAAAATTATATATTTTTAGAACATTTTAAAACTGTAAATAAGCACATATTAATTCACTGTGGTGGTCCAGGCTGTGACGATTTTTAAGTAAAATATCTTCAAGATATAGACCCAAATATTTAAACCTTTTATAAAATATTTTTTTAAATTCTTGGTGAACCATTTCAAAAAAATGCACAAGTGCGTAGTGGAATGTGTACTGGGCACTTGTAAGAAATAAGATCCTTTCTTTTACAAATAAGAAGGAAGAGTGATATTGTGCTTTAAAAGACTAGAAGCGTTAAAACCAGAGATTTCTATAGCAGCTAGTGAAACAAGATGCCTTGGTAAATTGGTGTCTTTGAGAAAGCAAACATGGAAAAAGAAAGGGGAAGGAGGTACACTATTTTGGATTTTCTTGGAGCCTTTGAGTGCTCTTTTTTACTGCATGCTTGCTTTAAACCTTCTTCTCTTTAAACAATAGTCCAATGTATCAGTAAAGTATATCACGCAGTTTAGTGTTTTGTATCAAAGCAGCATATTTAAAACATGCAAGATTTCATTGAAACACTGGATTGCAATCACATTTGGTAAATCTGAGAAACTATTGTGGCTTTTATAACAGAATTTTATATTTGATATTTTAGGTTGGCATGACAACTGAAGAAATAGATTCCATTGTTCATCATGAAATAATCAGACAGAATGCCTATCCTTCCCCTCTGGGCTATGGAGGTTTTCCAAAATCTGTCTGTACTTCTGTAAACAACGTGGTATGTCATGGTATTCCTGACAGGTATTTCCCTAATAACATACGTTTTACTGCCGGAAACTAAAATGTTAAGCTGAAATTAATAAATTGCTGTTTAATATTGAACAAATTTCAGCTTGCCTAAATGTCATAGGTAAAGCTTTTGCAGGCACGTGTCATCATACAATACAATTCTAATAGATGTAGCAGGAATGTATGTAAATTAGAGAGACAAAAATATTATCCTGTTTGTTCAGATACTTAAAAGGAGATATCATAATGCCTTTAGAGTTTACTGTCTGAAAAAAATACAGAGGAGAATTCTGATTTTTATTTCCTCAGCACAAGTATAGGCTAAAGAACAAATATATTTGAATTTATTATTTACAATACATTCAGCTATTCACAAAGTAAAATATGAACCCTAGTGAGAGAAAAAGAATAAATATAATGGTAGATTTTTCAGGTGTTGATATGTTTTTCTGCTGGCTGTTTCTCATTATTTTATATTCAGCTGCGCTTGTTCTCTAAGTAGTGAGAGCTGAAGATTAAAAATGGTTATTCTGTTTGCCTCTACCTTCCTCCATCACAAAACATCTACCCCCTGATTTTTTATGTATGTGTCATTAGGTGTTTATTCTTATATTCCCTTTGTCAGGAACTGTCTGTCACCATTATTTTTTTTTCTGTTTATGTTTCAGTCGACCTCTTCAGGATGGAGATATTATCAACATTGATGTCACGGTGAGTAATTCATATAAAAAATAGTCTTTGATCAACTTTAGAATCACTAGTAGCAACAGGAAGAATAGTAGATTGAAAATGTGGAGCGCGCAGATGGATGTGCTGTTTACTTCTAAGCCAAGGCACAAGCAGCTGGTTTCCTTTTTTGTTTTTAACTATGTGTTTATTCCAGCTAGACCCAGGCCTGACTTGAATTTAGGACTGGAATCAGATGCACTGAGATCAATGTTGGCCTAAGTGAAATGTCAACCCAATCCTGCTATGTGTCATGTTTTTGAGAAGGTGTAATTGTTATTGATCCACTGTGTAGTTAATGCAGAGCACCACAGTACTGGGCAGCAGCTGAAGATAGATATGTATGAGATGAGCTAACATGAAGAAAGCCAGCATTTTTCCTTCACTCTGCCAAGATTGATCTTCCTCTTCCTGCTGATTTTGAGTGGGGCCTGTCATTATCTTACTCTGTCATTAGAGGCTACATTGGCCTGTGTATGTCAGTCTATTTGGACAGCAACTCTTTTGCTAGCAGTGTTCCCTACATTTATTAAAATCCCTGAAGGTAGTGTTGTGTTCCATTTCTAGTGTAAAAGCCATGAACCCTTTACGCAGAAACAGAAATAGTGTGCTAGAGTGGAGGCTTAATATTTCTACGGAAAGGTCAATTATAGTTATTTAAATAAAGGCTGGCTGGATTTTCTTAGGAAAAAGAAAATCTGGGAATGGGGAACCTAATTCTAATTTCATTTGAAAAACAACAGTTAATCATGCCTTGCAGAAGCTTTTCTCTTTTTACAGTGAATGTGTTTATTTTCCCGAAGTGCTTGTCGTTTATTTCTATTGCGAACCCAGATGTCTCTTGAATCCTACCGTTAGCTCGCGGTGATGTGTGACATGCAAGAGGGTAGTATTTCATAAGAACAAGCTTTCTTAATCATTAAAGAACCTCTTGATAACTTGATACTCTTTTCCATGGGCAAAATTTCATACTGACAGAAGTGAAGAAATCTTCAGAGGGTCCCCACCTCTCACCATGGAATTCCAGCTTCTTTAAATACTTTTTTGCATTAAAATCAGGGTCAGTGACCTTTTCCCCACAGCACACTCATGTGTGATCCAGCACTGTTTTTTTTTTTTTTTTTTTAAACTTACTAAATTCATCCCATCTCTATACTTTTTAATTGCATATATCTGTCCTATCAGTGTTAGCCAGCATTTTTTAAGTACATTTTGGCCAAAATGTTTACTTTGGCAAACTGGTATAGCTTTGCTCTTTTTACTAGACTGTATCAGTTTGCAGCAGCTAGGGGCTTAACATCTGATTTCTTCTTGTTTTATCTGTCAATATAATAAACAAAAATAGTTTAGATTGATATTACAGATATTGACTATTATAAGCTGAACTTTTTAACGTTAATATGGCATGCACACCTTATTTGCTCTGCTTTACAAATAATGTCTAAATAAATGTTAGTGTCTTTTCAAAGTATATTCTGAGTTGTTTTCTGATTAATTTCATAAAATAAAGTAAATCTTCAATGCCCATGAACTTGAAGTTTCCTGCAAGAATAGGAATTACTGATTATATTTGCTAAGATCTTTTTATTTATTTATTTATTTATTAACTTTGAAAAGTGAACTATGTTGTCTTTTGTAATTGTTCAGCTCCAAAGTATCTGAGGGAAAAATATCTTCGCAGTGTTGCTAATTGATCTCTTGGTTTATATTTAATGAGAAAAGTGGGGACATTTCACAAGTAGACAGAAAAAAAATCAAGGAAATGTTCTGCAACAAATTATTTATAATTTTGTACAGGGTCTATAAAAAGATTGAATAATGTTCTAGTTATTAAGTGTAAACACTTCCCACTACAAATTTATTTGAGGAAATATTTGAAATTTATTATTTGAATAAAAAAATCTATTTTTGCACAATTAACATACTAGAATTTCATAGATAAAATAGGTATTTTATTGGCTTGAATCATGAGGCTTCTAAAAGGTATTTAAGCGTAGAAACAAAAGCATTATGCATCACTGAATTCACAGCGCAGTACAATTTCCAGACAGTCATTACCAGGCAGCATTACATACGAGTTGACTTTTTCATTGACTTTTAAGGAATCGGTGTATTATAGTTCCTGTGGCATTAATAAAATAAAACTATAGTTTACCATAGTTGCAGTTTTTAAGGTCAAAAATATGTGATTGCAGTAGATGGGCAGAGTAATTATTTTAAGTTCTACTATGTTTTAAATTGCTATTCATTTTTTCAGGATTGTTTATTTTGCAGTTTTCGATTTGTTAGAGCTAAAAATGAAGTATTTCAGCTTACATATGAACTGGCTGGCACAAGATCTGCCCAACAGGCATGAAGTGATGAAATGATATAAGCAGCACTCCTGGCTGGCAGAGCAAGGTGTAGGACAGAGAGGTGGCCGCTTGCCACCGGAACCAGTGACAACTCCTTTGGGCCCTTAGTGACATCCAGCTTTCATCAAAACACGGCTCACTTGTAGCTGCCTACATTTGCTTTAAATCTCTATCTGAATACAAACCTGATGCTGGAATAAACAGTCTTTAGCCTTTTTTTTTTTTTTTGGAGTTGACCAGAATCTTTCCCAAAAGCTCACAAGTGGCGAAAGATCAGTGGGTGCTTCAAGCCTTGCGAGTCTCTTGTCCGAGAGGGATAGTTGCCTGCTGTTTGAGGGGAAGAAAATGCAGAAGATCAAAACCATGCACCATTATGATCTGCTTTTCTACAGGGAAATTTGGCTCAGTCTTACAAGTATGTGACTGGCCACATCACCACAGAGCTGCAAAATCTCTTTTAATGCACACTGCGAAACTCTGTAGTTCCATAGTGCAGAGCACAGGCTTTCTGAGCGGAGAAAGGATTTGAGGAAAATTTAGTATCTAGGAAAACACTAAACAAACAAATAAATTCAGACAGGTGCTGTGTTTTTAGTGCATGAACCTTCACAGTGATCAGAGCAGTATTTTATTCCCTTTAAAAGCCATCGTTAGAGATTAAGCCTAAAACCCATCGCTGAGGCAGAGGTGCTGTTTGCAGCAGAGCGAGGGAGGAGGCGGATGCGGCCCCAAGCTCAGGCCGGCTGTGCACCCGCTCCGGCTGCGCGGCAGGTGCCGGACGGGCTGCGCGCCCCAGGAGCGCTGCGACGACCCAGGGATGGGCACCAGGCCACCCGATGCACCTCGCGGTCCTCTCATAACCCCCATTTATTTAGTTAGTTAGTTATAGTTTGTACCACAAAGGGCATTTCCCATGTACTCCCTAATCTTCCGCTTTCCCCAACTCGTTCTAGGAAGCGTAGCTTCCCAGCAGTCTGCCCATTACAGCATGTGTGTGTATATATAAATATATATATATATATATATATGTATCGTTCCTAGAAAGAACGGGTTTAATTACGGAGAAGCTCCGTTTCTGAATGCAAACCAAGCGAATGTCTTTACATTTCTGCATGCATTTAGGTGTATTACAATGGCTACCATGGTGACACTTCGGAAACCTTTTTGGTGGGCAATGTGGATAAAGCTGGGCAAAAGTTAGTGGAGGTTGCCAGGAACTGTCGAGATGAAGCAATTGCAGCCTGCGGCCCGGGGGCTGCCTTCGCCGTAATTGGGAACACAATCAGGTAAGCCCGACAGTGACAAGTAAAGGGAGGGCTGGCAAGTGGCACAAAGGTTATTGGTGGTTTGGTATAAAGCTGATGACATGTTTTATGATTCAAAACCATCATTTCAGTCTGATATCAGTATGTGAACTGCCAAGCTATAATGTTGTTCCTTGGGTAAGAGAGGTTCTTTTTTTTTTAAGTGAATTACGCTGGGGTCAGGAGAGATAACCATAGAAAGTCAGAGGAATTCATAAGGCAGGTTTATGTTAGCAGATGTAATTTGCAGTGCTCTTTTGTTTATTATTTATTTTTACATGAAGCCTTGCCACATCTGTCGGACAGTGTAAGAAGACTTGAAGCCATTGTTTCATTGTCTGGCGATAACTAATGTTACACAGGAATTAGCCAACCTAAATAAGTCTTTGTTTTTTGTTTTTTGTAAGTAAAAAAAAAAATCTAACTCAAGCTTCTTATCTTACAAAGGGCTGTGCATAGTAAGGTCATGGGGAAAAAAAAAGAAAGCTCACATTAAGACTTATCTTGCATTTGTTCTAGCCTTTGTATAAACGCAGTTGTGACTCTTCTTACGAATTTGAAGAAAAATATGACTTAATTTCTTGACGGCACCTCTTGATTATTTTTAAATATTTGAAAAAAAAAATCATATACATTTCATTAAGCAATACTTCACTGGACTATTAATGGACCCCCACATACTATTGAATACCTTTTGATTACTTAAAAGCTACAAGACTTATTCACCTTGAAAGGATTCTGCCTTTTTTTTTCTTTGTAAATCTTCAAATACTTTAAGGAGAAAAGAGAACGGCAAAATATCAGTTAGATGTATTTATAGCTTTAAAAATATTGTAACAGAGTCTGAATCAAACTTTAGTAAAACCTCTTTGGGTTATATCTGGGAAGCTTTTATTGAAGACTTTGTATAAAATTGTGTTTTTGACAGTTTTAAATTATAGGCTAACTAGCCTGGAGAAAAAGGATAGTGTCTTTCTGTTCTTTCATAGGAAATGTTGAATCAGACCCCTACTGGGAAAAGAAATTTAATGCATATCTCACTATCTTACTGTCCATGAATATAATAGAAGCGAATTCAAAATGTAGTTTTATTTTTGCAAATGGGATGAGTCGATAGATGCACCTCATATTTTTGAACACCTAGGGTTCAACAAATTTACTGGTGGTGCTCTTGCATTTTAACAAAATTTATTCTTGAGTAGAAGGGGGCACAGAACACTGGATTCTTATTCAAGCATTCGAGCGAGCTCTGCATTCATGGCTGTGTCTAAAGGGCATGTCAGCCTTTGATTCTCTCTGAGAGGTAATTATCCTTTTCCTGTCACGGAACAACAAATGATAGCTAACTACAGAGGCACATTTGCAGTAGTCACATTCATCAACTGCAGAAAAAAAAAATTCAATTTAATTGTGCAACACAGCTGCACATAGGCTTTTTGAGCATTTCTGTTGTTCTCCCTGTCTTGCTATTCCTCCCTCCAGATCTATTTTTTAAACTTTTTTTTTTCTGTTTTTTTTTTTTTCCTTTTTTTGTCTCTTCTTCCATTTTTACTCTCTGTACTTTCTTGTTAAAGTAATTTTCCTTTGTGGCTCTCATTCTTTTTTCCCCATTGAAGGCTATGAATGTAGAAAATTATCACAATTACTCATATAATTGAGCCTCTTTGTAGCAAGTGCAACTCCAGTAGCCTTTCTCCATCATGAAAATGGTTTCATTATAGGGTTTTTCATATTCTCTGACACCATCTACACAGAGGAACAGGCGTGCAGATGAGATGTACTAGGAACAGGGTAGATCAGTAAGGTCACAGTAGGAATAATTAGCTCTGCTATGGAAAGAGCATCTAGGCCTTTTACTGCTACATAAATGTACTGTCCGTGGCTTTTAGTCACAAAAAAACTTACTAACAAATGGAGCTCCCGCCTACTACTTTGAAAAAAAGATTTGTATCAACACTACAATTTTCCATCATTAAGACTAATAACACAGAGCCTAGTATACATCAAGGGGAATAAAAAGAAAAATCTCACATTCAAGTGGCGGCTGGGTGCTGACCTTTGTTCCCTTTTTTTGTGTTCAACTTAACTCTTCACAAAAAAGAGCCACACGCCACACCAACATGCAGGTGAACTCCAGCTAGTGCTAGCAAAGCACGGCATTCAGTCAGAAAATCTGATAAATCTCCATGCAGGATAATGCGTTTCATTACAGATTCACTACATTAATTCTGGCTATATTAAAAAAAAAAAAAAAAGCGGGGGGAGAAAAAGAAGAGAATTCAAAGTGACATTGGATTTTTGCTATGTTGTTACGGAGGTCGGTTTACTTGCAAAGTGTAAATATATATTCAGCGCCCCCTTTGAAAAGCACATTAATCAGAACTAGTAGCTGTTGAGAACTGCACAGGAAAGACCCGGTCATTAACTTTCTTTCCCCAGATTTTATCGTGTAGCCTATTTAAATGTGCTGATTTGTTTGGAACGACTTCGCTGCCGCCTCTGCTGAATGAGTGGCTTGGCCCGTTGAAGCACAGGGTTTCTGGTTAGTCGTCATGCTGTGTTTGCATGCGTATGTACATGCATATTTATATACATGTGCATGTACAGCAAAATGTTAAGGATTGGGATATAAATACCTGAGAGAAGACAGCCGTAACCTGAAAACGTTTAGGCCCATCAGAATGGAAATGTGCCCAGACTGCTTTCATCAGTATTTTCTATAAAGATCCTCGAGCAATTAATGTAAGCTATCTTAGGTATCACAAACAATCAGAATATTTTGTTGCTTTTCTGTAATAGATGTGGCTATAATTAGACCGCACGGGTAAGTTTGTATGCAGTATTGTAACATATTCTTTGTTCTGGACGCTTGGTGTCTGGCATTGAGTATTTGGTGGGCAGAAGCTCCTCCTTGCCATCAGGTAGAAGTTTCAAATAAAAAATATGTGATTTTTCGAGTTAATTTGCTTATAAATTGTTTTGAAGCTTTCCTAACCTGTTCTTACCAGTGATTATGGCAAAACTGTGGGTCAGCTCTGTCTCAGTCAGAGACAGAATTGGGCCCCGCGGTCTATTTTCTTCTACCATTTATGACATTCCTCTTTCATAGAAACAGGTCTAGTTTGAAATCTACTTTTTAGACAGCGAGTTTAGATATGTGAAAGTGTCATGAGTATATAGAGCTAAAAAAAATGTGATATCGTTAAATAAGTCAATTTCTACCTCCTAGGAAAAAAAAAAGGTAGTGATGAAAGTATTAATAAATGGTTTAAAATGTTTAACTCATAAGTATATGTTTTGATATTAATTTAGAACAATATAAAGCAGATTTAAAAAATCTGTTTCTATCAGATTATGCACATTTAAACAATAAGTGGCTCAGGCAAAATAAGTCATTTTAATGTCATCTGTGATAGATTTTCCTTGACAGCTACTGTAAATTACAATTACACTGCTTCTCTCTGCACTTGAAAGTAAGCATTGCAATAAATTATCTTTTATTTCAATCCATCATGTCTGCTTTCAGAAACAGAGAACCTCAAATAAAAGTTCAGCACTATTGTAAGAAAAACACCGTAATTTGTGTTCCAGTTTGAAACTAAAACGTACCTTTCTTTCAAAAAACAATTGTTGGCTTTCTAAAATATTATTAATTATACCTCAACGTTCATTGTCGTTATAGGGAATCCCTGAACTTGTTCATTCCCTCAGTCTAAGATTACTATTCCCAACAGAATTTTCAAATTTCTCAAATTAGATAATACAGTGGCATTCAGAATAAATATTTTTATTGTGAGCAGGTCTAGGGTAGGTCCACACTGTTTTCAGGAATTAAAGGGAAGCAAAGTGCCCTTCAGCAGTCGTTCTGGTGACTGTTTATGTCACACCATGGATGTGATCACGTTTGCATAAGCGGATGGTGTCTGCGTTGAGATCCCCCAGTAAGGGCCCTTCTCGGAGCCCTGTTGTCTCCCTCGTGCTTCCCGAGCCTTTTCCCTGCCTGCACGCCTAAGTCCGAGTCACGCAGCATCTCTGGCTATTTTTGACCCAAGGCTCTTTTAAAGCCATCCCCGAGGAAGTTCTCATGGGGGCCGAGAAGCTGGAAGTGAGGGAGGAGAACGTCCATTGCCAGGAGCTGCTTCACTGGTGCCTTCAGCCTGGCCTACGCAGCCCTTGGCGCCATCTCATGTGCTCGGCTGAACCGAGTCGTGCTGCTGCGGGCACCGTGTCGCTGCGGGCACCGTGTCGTGCTGCTGCGGGCACCGTGTCGCTGCGGGCACCGTGTCACTGCGGGCACCGTGTCACTGCGGGCCCCGTGTCGTGTCGCTGCGGGCACCGTGTTGCACTGCTGCGGGCACCGTGTCACTGCGGGCACCGTGTCACTGCGGGCCCCGTGTCGTGTCGCTGCGGGCACCGTGTCACTGTGGGCACCGTGTCACTGTGGGCACCGTGCTGCTGCNCGTGTCACTGCGGGCCCCGTGTCGTGTCGCTGCGGGCACCGTGTCACTGTGGGCACCGTGTCACTGTGGGCACCGTGCTGCTGCGGGCACCGTGTCGTGTCGCTGCAGGCACCGTGTTGCACTGCTGCGGGCACCGTGTCACTGCGGGCACCGTGCCGCTGCAGGCACCGTGTCACTGCGGGCCCCGTGTCGTGTCGCTGCGGGCACCGTGTCACTGTGGGCACCGTGTCACTGCGGGCACCGTGCCGCTGCAGGCACCGTGTTGCACTGCTGTGGGCACCATGTCACTGCGGGCACCGTGCCGCTGCAGGCACCGTGTCGTGTCGCTGCGGGCACCGTGTTGCACTGCTGCGGGCACCGTGTCACTGCGGGCACCATGCCGCTGCAGGCACTGTGCCGTTGCGGGCACTGTGCCGCTGCGGGCCGGGCCGTGGCTTCGCGTTACGTTGTGTGGTGTGGTGTGTCCTGACCGCACGGCGCGGTGGGACTTGTCTTGCTTTGCTCCAGGGCTGAGGCCTTGCAGTACTGGATCAGACCTGCTGTGAGGAGAAAGCACTGGGGTCAGAGGCTGGGTCAAAATAAAGTAGAAAAGACGTAAATGCAGAGCCCGGAGCTGGGCACCGCAGCCCCACGGCTGGCACGCTGTGCTTGCGCCTTCCCCACAGGGCTCGCCGGCCCCAGGGGTTCCTGGCACGAGGGGCTTCTCCCGCTGGGCAGGCTCCTCCCGCAGCCGTGCCCACGCCTTGGCCTCGCCAGCGCCCGGCTCCTCCGCCCGCGGAGCAGCGCCCCGAGCGGGAGGCTGGCCCTGGCACGGCGCCGGCCTGGCAGAGCTGCCGCAGCCTGGCCGCGCAGGGACGCTGAGGTGCCGAGCTGGGCTCGGCTGCAAGCAGCGAACTCCGCACAAAAACTGCTAAATTGCTCTGCGAAATCCAGAAGTTTTTTTTCGAATTCCCCAGCCTGGCAATCCTAGAGGCTGAAGAGGCTGACCGGAACCAACTCTCTGTGAGCGTCCCCACCTTCGTTTACCACTGCAGAATTGCAAATAGTCACAGGTGTTGGTAGTGGTTTTTTGTTTGGTTGGAGGCGGGGGGGGGTTAGGAAGTCTGACAATTTTATTATGACTTGGTATGGATGAAACGGAGCTCGCTGGGGTTTGTGGAATACTCTAAAGCTAATAGCTGGACTTTGAAATTCACCGCAAGGTGCCTTCCAAGCACGTGCAGATATTAAAACCCGATTGAATGTAGCTGGGTTTCATACCTGCAGCTTATTTTCTGTGCAGATTTTGTGTGTGGCATTTCAGGTTCATTGGCCACGTTACGTTTTACGTAAAGAATACCCAATCTCCGCGTGCAGGCGCTGGTGAGCGGGAGGGAGGGGGGCAATGGAGCCTGTCAGCGCAGATGTCAAAGCCATGTCAGCTCCAAGCTCCCCTATTTTGATCGCAGACAGTAACCAGTGAGGTACTGATGCCAATAGAGCTGTTTTCAAGCTGTTCAGCAGGGAAGTGGCAGAATTCAGCACTGAACTGCACAAGAGCTGCAGCTTTCACCAGATGAGGCAGGAATACTGTTTTAATGACATCCTACCTCTGCCCCCGTGCTCGTGCTGTTGGTGCCCCGGGAGCAGCTATCACCGCTCTCCAGCGATGGAGCTTCCCAAGCCCAGGTGGAGCAGCTGGCACTGGTGCTCAGCAGAGTAGTAGGAGAAAAAGCTGTATGTCTGGTCACAGTGAGAGAATTTTTTTGGAGGGAAAAAAAAATATATATATATATGTGTGTGTGTGTATAATATATGTATATTAAAATAAGACACCTCCAAAAAATGACTGCTCTCTGGATGGTCTGGAACACTGTATAACGGCACAAGCAAAACTGATCAGTCTGTGGGCTCGTGTTGGCTTTTGCCAAAAGGCTTGTGGAATAAAACTTGGCCCATGCTGCATGTATGACTTCTCCCATCTCTCCTGAGACGCGCATGGAAAGCATCTCACGGTGTGCGAAGCGTTGTTGGCCTTGTTCTGGCTTTGGTCACCAGCGATGTCCCATTTGGGTTTGTGCATGTTTCTTGCTATCCCTGCTCCCTGGCTTCATGTCCAGTGCTTCCTCCTTGTCCAGTGCTGCCAGCCCACGGGACGAGGAGGGGGTGACGCGCTATGGAAAGGCTTTTTCGTCTCTAGTAGGACTCCTCAGTGCGTAAACTTGCACTGTACTTTTCCTCATAACTGTTGTAGAAGATAAAGCTGTACCATGAATATGACCAGATGAAGACCGATTTCTAGCCCTATTACTCACCCTCTTTGCCAATAATTAGAAGTTTGTGGACAGCTAAAATTGAAATTTCCATCCTTCTCCAGACTTAATGAAAGAAATACAACGATTCTTTGCACCAGGACGATGGGTTGGTAGAAACTAATATACAAATCCTGTTAAAACAGGCTCTTAAGGTCTGAACACTGCAGCACTATTAACCGTTAACCCGAGCAGCTCTCCGGTGCCGGTTCCTGGTGGCAGAGCACCATGTACTTCAATTGCAGCAGCATTAAATTCTTGGGTTGTGACACAGGTACTGGAGCAGGCGCTGCAGGGTCGACAAAGCCTCACGTGCAAAGGGATTAGTGCATACAGTGATATAAGTGATCTGAGGCCACTTCGGACCTGAATAAGAGCCTCCCCATGGGGTTTAACATGCTTTAATTTCTGTGAGAGGATTTCACACCTTTATGTGAGTTTCTTAACTTTCCTGCTCATCCTCTGGAAGTCCAGCCGCAAGGAAGCCTTTGCAAGGTGCAGGTATGCACAGGCCTGAAGGGTCGGGATCTGGCCCTGCTTTAAGACAAGCTGGAAAAGTCCCAGTCATGGGCAGGTTGTCTGGAGCAGCAGCCCATTGCTGCACTTAGGGCTGCCAGTGTTTCGGAAGGGGACGTAGCTTGTGGCTGTGTGGCGAGTGGGCTGCCCTGCGCTGAAGCAGATTGCCCTGTGAAAGGGAGAGGTTCGAGCTGCTGCCACCTTGCCCAGCCCGCAGCACGCTGCCCTCTCCTGCAGGTGCGTTAACTCTGAAACCTAACAACAGCACCTCTCTGGCAGCCCTGATGGCCGCTTCCTTTCGGAGCGGAGACGTGGCTGCAGGGGCGGCAGGAACCAGGGCGCACAGGGCCCAGCTCAGGAGGCTCCCTCATGGTGTCCTCTCTGCCTCCGCAGCTCCGTAGCGCGGCGGGGCGGCTTCCACGTGTGCTCCAGCTTCATCGGCCACGGCATCGGCTCCTACTTCCACGGGCACCCCGAGGTGTGGCACCACGGTAAGCGCAGCGCCGCTTTCTGGTGTTCTTCACCAGGATCGCCACGCGTGGCACCTGCAGGGCAAAGCAGGGTGCAGGCGAGTGCTGGGAACAGTTACCAAAAAAAACAACAAAAAGTAAAGCTGCCTTCTGCACAACTGTAAGAGCGTTTTTATTTTATTTTGCAGCCAATGACAGTGATTTGTTAATGGAAGAGGGAATGGCGTTCACAATAGGTCAGTACCCATCTGGCATGTTTTGCTTTAAGAAAACACCCGAAGCAGCCCCGGGCCGTGCCGTGCCTTTATTAGACTCAAGAAATTCCCGTTCATCTATGCGGATGCGACTGCATGAAGCCCGTAGGAAGCAGATTAAAACGTCACGTTAAATTGCAGCGAGGGAGTAATTGGACGAGCGAGCTGGCAAGTGCTAGGATTTCCAAAAGGAAAGACCTCCGATAAATCTTATTGAACGAGGCATAGTTGGGTAAGGCAGAGCCCGGGCCAGCTCACTCCGGACAGGCTGCGCAGAGACAGGTTTCTAATTCTGTCACCGAGGCGCCGCTTTAGCGCCGAGGTTTCTGATGCCTCCTATGTCACTTGGCGGTGACAGAGCTGCCGTCAGGTCCGGGGGGCTGGGGGCGGGCGGGTCCGGGCCGGGAAGGCGCTAAATGCCAATCAGGGCAGTGCTGCGGGAGCCGCGTCCTCCCGGAGCGCTCGACGGCGCGGCAATTAGGGGGAGATAAGAAAATCGGTGTTTTGCTGATTTAATGAACATTTTAAGCCTTTTTATTTTTTTAAATCAGATATTTCAAACTATCTGGTGTTCAGAAGGGTGGTTGATGCTTCGGTTATTATCCATGTGATCTTAATTAAGGCTTGATTAAAATTCCCGGCTTTTACAAAAAAAAAAAAAAAAAGGCAAACGGGCAACTTCCTACCTTAATAGTTCGTCTTCCTCCTTAGTTCAGATTTGAGTTTTGCGAGACAGCTGCCCGGCGAGGAGGGAGAGCTCTGGAGGGGAGATCCCTGCTTGCCCTACACACACCTTTTCTTCCTTGCTTCCCAGTTCGGGCAGGAGTGCGGCTAAGTTCGGAAAACTTTTTTTTTTTTTTTTTTTTCCATGTTACAGAGCCAATAATAATGGAAGGATCCCCCGAGTTTCACATTCTGGAGGACAAGTGGACGGCGGTCTCTGTAGACAATAAGAGGTGCCCGGCTTCGGTCGCGGAGGGGATCCCAGCGCCGGGATTGCGGGTGAGTTGGGCGGGCGCTGCCGGCCCGCTCTGCCCCGCTGACGGTGGCCAAACGTGCGTTTCAGATCGGCGCAGTTTGAGCACACCGTCGTGATCACGCCGGAGGGAGCGGAGATCCT
Source organism: Nothocercus julius (assembly GCA_013398735.1). Classification (NCBI taxonomy): domain Eukaryota; kingdom Metazoa; phylum Chordata; class Aves; order Tinamiformes; family Tinamidae; genus Nothocercus; species Nothocercus julius. The sequence continues at coordinate 1,583,216 of VZSV01000128.1, read as the reverse complement.
CTCGAAGGTGGAGGGAGAAGGCTGAGGACGGCGGTGCCACTGGAATTCCCGGGATGGGGATGGGATTTCCCTGATTGCCCAGGGGAGCTGGGGCTGCCGCTGAAGCAGCTCCCTGGTTCGGCTGCGAAGGGCTTAGTCTTGCCTGTGTGTGACTGGTGAGTAGTTAATAAAAGTCCCTTGGCTTTTTCTGTGTCTGCTGGCATAGCCCGCTGGTGCACGGGTTTTGGGGGTGATTTGGGTGAGGGGCAGAGGGGTGCGCTCCACTCCGCATCCCCGTCTGGGGCACGCGTGTCCCGCGTGCGGCTTAGGGGGTGGGGGAGCACGGAGGGTTTTGCTTTTAGAGCAGGGCTGTGGAGTCAGTTTTTGTCCACTGCGACCAGCACGATGCTGCGATTTTTGTGAGAATGGTTAGAAAAGAAAAGAGAAAAGAAAAGAGAAAAGAAAAAGACAGCCATCCCCAAGTTCCCTCGCACGCGCGGCAGCAGCCGCGGCCGGTGCGCTCGCAGCCCCTGCGGCTGCCCCCTCGCTGCTCTCCCCCCTTGCTCCGGGGAGGGCAGGGGGGCCGCGCTCTGCAGGGAGCCGCTCCCAGGCTGCCCAGCCTGCCGGGCTGGTGCTGGTGCCAGGGCCGCTGCTCCGGGGCCCAGCCCCGCACGTCGGAGCCCACTGGGGCCGGGCCGCCTGCACCGCCTTTCCCCGGCTCCTCCGCGTTTGTTTGCACTCGAGCTGTCACCTCCAATAGCTCCTAACATCGCCCGTCAGAAAAGCAGGAGCGCCCTGAGCATTTCTAGCCCTGTCGGGCAGGCCCTCGTCGCTGAGATTGGTGTGGAAGGCTTTAAAATTTGTAAAAATAAACGATGCATCAAGCAAGTTTGCAAATACGCAAGAGGTCAAACAGCGTGTTATTGGCCCTGGGAAGGCTGGGGGCACGCAGCGCTGCCTTGGCGGAATACGCCTCTCCTTACGGCGACGGCTGCCTGCGGAGCCGGGCTACCCGGCGCGCTGCCCCTCCGCGGGTGCGCACGGGCCGCGGGGCCGTTTTGCGCACTGTATTCCCGGGAGGGGGACACGACACGCAGAGGCCGGGGGGCAGCGGGAGAGGTGGCAGTGCCGGAAGCCCCCGCACGTCCCTGTCCCGTCACATTCCACCCGGCCCCTCGGATTGCCGCTTGCGAGCGGGTCGGCGCTGCGGGCGCGGACGGGCGCGGCGGCTCATCCTGACCAGCGTTGCTCAGGATTGCCCAGCGTTGTCCAGCACTGCCCAGCGCTGCCCAGCGCTGCCCAGCTGCTCCGGGGGCATCAAGTGCCGAGGAGAGCGCCCACTCCCCCAGCCCCCGCCGAAGGGGCTCCAGCGACGGGCCGAGCATCTCCCGTGGTTCTCCGTTCCCTCCGACGTCCCCCCGAGGGCACTTTCGTTAGCGCGGGAGGGTTTTACCAGCTGCCGCGGGCGCGAGCGGCGGCATTTCTGGAGCGCGCTGGTGACCCGAATTACAGAGCAAACTTCCAAAAAAAAAAAAAAAAAAAAAAAAAAGCCCCCACAGGCGTCGCTGAAGCCCCACTCGCAGGACGGATCTCCGCGCCCACGAGAAACGAGCCGCAAGGGCCGATTCGACTCCCGGCGGTGGCTCCACGGGCAACCTCGCTGCGGCCATCGGGGCCCGGTGCTCGCTGACACGGGCCGGGGCAGAGCCGCGCGCCAGGTCAGAGAGATAAGTATTATATATATATAAAATAAAAGCAAAGCCCGGAGCAGAGGGGCTTGGTGTTCTCAGCTTTGCTCATATCGCTTCAGTAGTTGGGTGCCTCAAGGACCACCGCTGCCCGGAGAAGTGGAGATACCTGTTAGGGCGGTCGGGGTCCCGCTTGCGCGGACGCGGAGCGGCCACCCAGCCAGCAGCTCGCTGGAGTCTCCAGCGAGAGCAGCGGCGCGATTTGTTTTGAATGTTCATTGTTACTGGTGATCTCCCTTTGCCAAAATGCCCTTGATTACATAGATTTGGTACTGTGATAACTGCGCACCAGAGACAGCCTAGGTGTAACCGGGAAAGTTCAGCCCAGGCCAGATCAAATCCCAGGCTGTTTAATGCTGAAAGGCTGCATGTTGCTATTAGTGTTAAATATATGGCTAATTATGCGTATGAAAATTAAACATCAGTGTTATGCTAATGGGGCCGCCTTCAGCTGTGGATCAGAGCACTTGAGACTAGCATTTAATCAAATGAATCAGTAACTAATACATCTGCACGTGTGAACTTTCACAAGATCATTTTCCTGTTACAGTCACACAGCTAAATTACGAAAGAAATAATTACCAACACTTTCTAATTATCTAACAAAGTAATTTGGGACGCAGCGCGGGCTTTCCGGGCAGGATCTCCCGAGTCCCCCCTCAGGGACTGTCACCCCGCGGAAGTTTGGGGCTAAGCTCAGAGGCGCCGAGGGGTGATTTGGGTGCGAGGACAGTCCAGAGCCGAGCGAGGCGGAGCGGGTCGCGGGCCCGGGGGCGGCGGGAGAGGCGGCTTCGCGGGCCGCAGCGGAGAACTCTGCGCGCCCGCGGGCTGTGCGCTCCCGCTCGGGCCGCTCCGCGCTG
>VZSV01000128.1:1526113-1569023 GCA_013398735.1 Nothocercus julius | reverse complement strand
GCCGCGCGCGGGCGAGGGCGGCGAGGCACGGCGCCGCCTCAGGCCTTTCCTGCCCGCCCTGCGGGTAACACGCGGGCGGCCGGGCCGGGGAGACGGCCCCTCGTGCCGCCGCCTCGGAGGAGTCAGTGCGGGGCTTCCTCTGCCTGCCTGTGGGGGAACCTGCCTTGGGGGAAGAAAATAAGGAATTCTTCAATTAGGGACCTCCCTGCAGGGCCGCAGGTGAGTGTGGTGGCGTACAGGTCACCTCCTGTTCGCTGTCCCTTATCCAAACGGTTTTCCTCATGCGAGGTGTCCCTGCAGTGAGTGCAGGGCATGTGAATGGGTGCCTGGTGGCCACTCACGCGGGGACCTGTTCTGCCCCGAAATGGAGGCTGCTGTTGGCTCCTGGGGTCTGGCCTTACCGTTTCTCGCTGTCCTGAGCTTTGCACCTCCCGGGGGCAGTGCTGTGGCCTGGAGAGAAGCAGCAGGGTGAGAAGGGATCGACTCTCCAGGACGTGAGGGAGGCGAGCAGGGAGCGAAACCCCCATTCCCTTGAATGTTAAAAATGATCCTCCTCAGAACCGACCTCAATATTAGTGATGGCTTAAAAAAATATCGGCATTAAATGGTGTGTATTTGTGCACTTTCCCATTCCTATAGGGAATCCATCATTTCAATTCTACCGTTTTGGGGAACGTGGCAGGATGTGGGAATGTGGAATTCCCGTTTTGGGAATGTGGCAGTTGTCAGGATGGGCAACTAGCAAGGCCCCGGGAGGCCCTGGGAAGGGGAGAGGCAACACTTGGAGAGGGAAAGGAGCTCTCTGCCCTAACGGCTCAGCGCGCGGCGGGGCCGCGGGCCTCGGCCATCACACATCATGGGTTGTTTATGTCTTGTGAGAAGCAGTGCTCAGCTCAGCCAAAATACGCATCTTACAGAGGCTGGTCATCCTCCTGCGCATGGGATCAAGACGCTTGCTTTCATTGCAGGGAGCTCAGCGCTCAGAAGTTTTGGTTGAGAGATTCGTATAAATTGCACAGCTTTCATTGCCCAAGGCTGCAAAACAACTGGGCTGGTTTTGTTGCTGTTGACCTTCCTGGCTTAGCAGCATCCAGAACTGTGGACACATTATGTTCGTCAGCTTTGCTAAATGCACTGTACAGGGAGAGCACCACTGGTCTTTAAAATCAGCCTCTTTCCAACTGATCAGTTTGAAGCCACTAAAAAAACTTTTTTTTTTTTTTTTTTTTTTTTTTTCCAGAGACTCACAGAAATGGTTACAGTAACTCCTGCCTGGTATGTTTAGGTTTCTTTAGTTCTCTTCCAGATTTCACAAGAGCAAAACGTCTGTGAGGGTGGCACTTCCAGGTTGATGCTCTCAGACTTCATGTGTGGAATAGATTTAATGAAGGACCAACAGAGCAAGATGTCCCATGATTATTTTTTCTCAACCCTGGCTTGAAGCAGACAGCACTGAGCATTAAGGAAGAGGTTCGTTTTTAATCCTCTGCCATTGCACATGTTATTTTACCTATTGTGATCCACTCACCCATTTCACCTACCTCCGTGGGCATAGGGTGAATCTCAGGAAATGGGCCTGTTTATTTCCCACAATGTTAAAAAAAAGGTGATGGGACTTTCCACCGTCATGACACGTTAACTGGTACGGGTTTATTTTCCTGACTCTGGGAAGAGCTTTCCGTTAGATCTGTAGCGATGCAAGACAGTAGAATCCTGAGTATCCGTCTTCATGATAGAAAGGGTGTTTGAATCACGTGCTGCACGAAGCTGTGAGGAGGGTTCGTGCTTGCATTGTCACTATGAGATCCAGTGTTACTCGCTGGAGTGATAGCACCGGTTAAATCTTCCTTTTTGGAGGGATTAAGCATATCAGCTTTAATAACTTGCATGAGTCTTTTCAACCCTTCTCCGGAAGCTTCCTACCTGCTGTGCTTAGTTTCAGAGTCCAGTGTTGTCATTTTCCTCTCTAAAAACACTTCATTGTCTCATGTGTCCGTTCATCAGATTACTTCGCTGCAAACCCCACAGAGCATCTCCGTCAGGGATCCCCCCGGCCTGGCTCCCTTGGCTTTCTATTCTCAGCCTCGTGCTGCACATATCATGTACAGGCACAAGTCTCCATGAAATCCTTTCAGAGTTGTTTGTTAAGCTGTTTTGGCCTCCAATTATCTTTCTCATTGAAAATTCACTGGCAGCTCTGCACTTCTTTTCAGCAGAAACCTTTGCAGACTGGAGAACAATATATGAATTTAATAGTGGATTTGTCCAGTGCTGTTTGATGTAGCTGTTTCTCATTTGTTTCTTTGCACTATGTGGAGGAAATTCGTATGGAGCATTGTCCCTCAAGGCTGCACATCCTCATGCCCTGGGATGACAGGGTAGTTCATTCTTAGGTCTAATTATTGATACCGGTAGGGGGAAAAAAAGCAGTTCTCCTGCGAGTAGAATAGGAAGGCTGTGGAGCAGCACCAGGCAAGGCAGGTGGGTTTCGGGGGATGAAGCAGCATATGTCTATGTACTCCCTCTTGCCTTTATTTTATTTTATTTTTTCTGCAAAATCCCATCTCATCCTGAAGCAGGGCTCTTCTGCAGCTCCAGCCACCTCTCGTGTTTCCAGATTTTGTTTTTAACCAACTATCCATATGCTTTTTTTTCTCTAGGTTATACATGGCAGGGATTTTGTTGCTCTGCCTTGAGGAATAGTCTCGGGATGACTCTTGCAACTGGACCCGCGACGCCCCTTCACCTTTGCTGCCTGCGTGCTGGGTGTTCCCGGCTCACAGAGCGGAGCAGGGTGACGTGGGCCCGGGGGTCGGAGCGGAGCAGCACCTGGGGAGCACAGGAGTGGCTCATTGCTCCTATGAAGTGTAGAGTCGTATGGGAATATTATCTAAATTTTGTGTGTGCACAAATCCTTAGTGAAGTGTGCAGGGAGAACGCACTCTCAAAATGAATTATTATGTATTTTTTTTTGAAGGTTGCTGTAGATGACAAGCATGACAGAAGAGGAGAGGCATGTTTTGTGTGAGCAGATCAGGGCCGAGTTGATAATTTGTGTCATTTTGAGCTCTTATTTGGCACAGGTAGTAGAGAAGAGGTATTTTTGCCTCCCCTGTAGTATCTGCACAACCTTTAGCTGAGCAGTTTCATCATGGTTTTTAAGTAAACTGTTCAACACAGAAAATAATATAAACTGCCTTGATTTAATAATTGATTTAAGCTTGGTTAGTGGACAAATGCTGTATCACCTCCATCCTGTTGGATGTGCTTTGCTCTTTCCAGCCACTGAAGCAGCCAGGGTGTGGAGGGAAGTTTCTTCTGCAGTCTCTTGCTTGAATTCTGACTGGCAGATAGCAAGGTCTAGTCCATCTGGAAAGCAGGAACATCTAGCACAGAGAGGAGGAATGTTTGCTTTTCTTTAAGGAAGGTGCACTCAGGAACTGTCCTCTGAGGTCAGGCAGCTGCAGCACACTTTGGACATGGTCTGGATAGCTGCATTTCCACCTGGAGTGATACAAAATGAACCGAAAGGCTGGGCTGCGCAGGCTGCAGAGCTTCTTCACAGGAGCACTTGGGCAGGTGCTCTGGGATCAACACTGGCTGCCCTCGTCTCCGTAAGCAGTGTAAATAGAGCTGCTGGATAGCTCTGAGACCTGAATAAAGTCTTTTCCTACACTGAGAAAATACAAACATGCAAACCCCAAAGATACTTGAAGTTAATTTGCTCTTTTTTTTTTCAAGGTGGTCAAGTCAACATGATTGAAATGAATAAGTCAAGGTGATCTTGACTTGCGAAGCTGCAGCTGTTCAGCTGCTCAGTGAGTTGGCTGAGAAACCCTTTCCTCAAGCTGTACAGCTGATGTCCAACCTGTAAGTATGAAAACAGAGAGTGTGAATCCTCCCTGCGGGACACTCGGCCTCATAGTCTGCACATACCTTTGTCCTGAAATCCCTCCTCCTTTGGAGGGAAGGAGATGACAGGAGCTGTGTCAGATTCACAAGTGTTCCTGGCCATTCATTTTCCTGCAGCTGCTTAGCTTACAAGACAGGTAGGTGCTTTACACATGCATTTCATCGCATAGTATTTTTCTTCTTGGCAGAATGCCTAGACCTGAGAATTACATGCCTTTTATTCACACTGCTGTAAATCTCAATAAGTGAAATTAGAATGTCTCTCTTGACTTGTCGGCATGGTTGTCATGGTTAGTGTAGCAATCTAGACCAGCCCAACCTTGGGAGATTTTTTTTTTTTCCCCCCCTGCACAGTTATGTAAACTACATAACTCAGAATAAGAATAAGAATAACTATAAGAATATAAGAATAAGACTATAAGAATAAGAATATAAGGCTATAAGAATGAAAAAGCTCTGGATAAGAAAAGTAATTATTAATAACAGATTACGTAAAGTGGTGGTTGATGGGAGGTTAGCTAAGCAAATTCGATTACCTTCAGATTCTCTTACATTATTAAGTGACTTAGTATTTAATTTGCAAAAGGGATTGAACAAATGGGTTAAAGTAATAATGGAAATACTGAAGTGCAAGCAATCGAAGCGGCCACAGGATGTCCCCACTGTTCCATGATAATGCACCGGATAGGACACTTAACCTGTAGTACAAAGCTCAGCACTTTCGTAGTTGTGGTGCTTTAGCTGTCCCAAGCTTAATAAGGTTTACCTTTATGTTCCCAATGCTTTTTAACCGACAGCGACTGGTAACATCTCCTCTGGTAGAGGGAGGAGAGAAAAAAGGGGAATACTTTGGTTGGCTAGCTTGTTTTATTTATGAATTTTCTTTTACAATTTCCAAAGATTGGGAATGGATGAGACTTTATTTTTTTGAGGCAACATTTGTTGTGCATGAATATTTTTTTGGTCTTGGGGATGTGGACAGGAAAGAGTATAGAGCATAAGGGAAGAGAGCAAAAGAGTACAGAAGGCATAGCCGGGGTGGGACTGCATGTGGAGAGGATCCTGAGAGGCCAGGAGCAGCCACTCTGTCACGCATGGGGCTTGGCACTGTCTCCTTAGGAATGGCCCGTGGGGCTCTGTTTGCCTTAGCAATCCTTTAGAGCCGGTAACCATACCCAGTGCTCAGCACCTCTGAAAATCACAGCTGGTATTTTGAAGTCAGCTAATGTCTGAGAGGAGGAAAAAATGACATTTTGCATAGCCTGTTGTGCCTGTAAATCCTCGCAGGGAGGCTTGGTGCGCTTGGTGCACACAGACACATTTTACATGTGCGTGGCCATTCCGGCTTGTGGGAAAACGCAAAGAGGAAGCCCTTCTGCCCCGAGTGGCTCTTTGATCTGACACTCCCTTCTGCAGTACTGGAGCACTGAGTTATATTTTTGTACCCTGGCACATTTGCCTTTTCGCACTGAACTGAAATCTCCTTTCTGTAGGAGCACAGTACCTGCAGTATTCTGCAGTCTTGTTTATCTTGCAGCTTCTATGGGTAGATTTTTAATAGCTTTGTAGACCAGGCTTGTCTAAGTAACTACAATAATTATGCTTCAAACAGACAGCTGGCATTTCACCTAGAGGTGTTTTCTTGGGAGTGGATGAATGTGAATTTACTATCTTAATAGGTAGTACTCTAGAAATGAGCTCACTGTGCAGCACTGAGTGAAGCAATAAATTGCATTTCTTCTTGTCCCAGAGGACAGACTGCCCTAATCCATATGATTGTGTATGGTTTATGTGGTTTATTGGCAGGGCTTGGAGGGAAATGGATATTTCTTCTTTTTCAACAAGTTATGTCTGCTGGGTATTTTGTTTGTGAACATGCATTCTCTTTTGTGTCAGGGTTTCCCAACAAGCATAAAAGGATTTTTATAAGCAGGGTGTATGCTATCATCCACTTGGGTATAGGCAGGATTCCCACTGGATCAGGTTCCTGCCATTGTTCCTCAGTCAGACGGCCCATCAACATCCGAGGCAGCTTTGCATGGAATATCTAGCTCTGATGGACCTGTTAGCAGGACTAGCAAAATTCAAAGCAATGGGGCTCCTGTGGATGTAAACAGCAAATCTTGCCTCAGAGCTAGTTTCTCAACTCTTACCTTATCTGAAATGATTTAATGACGAAAGCTGCTGGCAAAGTAGAGAAGCCTTTCACAGTGCTTTTGGAATGGGAAGGCTGAAGCTCTTGTACTGTGTACACAGGCTCACTGGGAAGGTGGCGCTTGGAGGACTGGGCTATCGAGTTCAGAGTGGTCAGGTTTTGTAAGGAACCTTAGTGCTGTTATTCAAGCATTTTGTTGCATGCATTAGTACTGCATTGCTAAGTGCACTAAGTGCATCAAAGGAAAAGGCAGCTTGCAAGCAGGTGATTTTTGTACTCTAATTGAAGAATTGTCAGTAGTTGCTCTCGAACAACGTGAGGCAGCACATATTTGAGGAATAACTACTCTTCTGGCATAAAGTGTGCAGTGTATGGCTTGCATGCATCTGTCTTCAAGATGAAAATGCCCTCTCAATGGTGTGTGGCTTACATGGCCTGGCTAAGTGTCTCAGAGCTCTGCAGAGACCTAATAATAACCTTGTGTTGTAATTAGCAATTCTTTAAAGAAATAGTTAGCTTCAGCAAGCGTATTACCATTGCTGATTTCCTTAATGAACAGACAGCAGAAGGTAAGTAAATAAGCTGCTGTGTCAGCTTCTGCTCTGTTTGTCTGATGTGCTGCCCAGCACTTATTTAAGCATATTATACAGGGGGCAAACAAATTGGATCTTCCTGTTCCAGGTGACACGTCTGACAACAAGCTGCTTTCTTGTTGCCCCTCAGCCATTTCCTCACCGTTTTTGACAGCAAACTCAGCTGACAGATCCCGTGTGCTGTCCTTAACACAGGCCCTGTGATGTTAGCTATTAATCAGGAATCAGTGCTGAATCTTAAAATGCTGTTGATCTGAAATTTACTCTGCTGTATCTTTTCTTTGTAATACTGTTATTTTATTATTTCTTTCTTTTTTTTTACTGGAGGGATAGGACACACATTTAGAGTTAAGAGGCTTCATTTAGACCAGGTCTAGAACTTGTTTCAACACTGTTTTGGGAAAGTTTCTTGCTCGCTAGCTTTCATCAATAATCACACTTCTGCCTGGCTGGCTGCAGGCACAAGATGCTTCTGAAGCAAGTGGTCTCTTGATGTGCTTGCAGATGGTCAACTTTGGACCTCACAGCTTTTGTAGGAGATGTTCCTGGTGTTAGGTGAATTTGCAAAGGAAAAGAATGGGAGGTCTTCAGAGCCAGAGTTGTAACTTTTCATGCTTGGAAAACCTCATACTTTCCTTGCACATCAGGAGTTGTTAAAGAAGCACTTAAATATAACATTGCATTTTAAATAGAAATATATGATGTGTTACTTAATTGCACGATAATATATAACCATACTCGGTTCATCTACTTACACAGATATGAGGTTTGCATTGATAGTTTCAGTGCAAATTTGCAGAAACTGGACCTTTTCCCGTGGTGTTTGGAGGTGGAAAAGAAAGCTACATACACATGAAAGTAGGGAGCAAAATGTCTTTTACAGTTAAGTGTGGTTATACTCTTGCATCCACACTCCCTCTCACTTTACAATATTGAAAATAGATACTTGAAACTAGTGTAAACCACAGGAGTCTTCTTGAGAAGTCTGAAAATAATACAACTTTTCCCAAAGTATAAAGAGTAAAACAATTTTCCTGGGTAGATTCAAACTGTGTTGTTGGGTAACATCTGGAAGGCCTGGGTGCTCCCTGGCAGAAGGAACCCATTGAGCTCTATGTGGCCGCAACTCTTTCAGGGGATGTTTGAAATTTGTGTTTGGTCTTAGTCTGCTCGTGTGTTTGTGCATCTTCACTGAAGAGAAACATCCCTGTCTGGGGCTGAAGCTTCAAAAAAATATGTTGTTAGTAAGTGACTGGTGTGCTCTTGTTTTTCTGTCTGATGTGTGGCAGCTCTGCTCGTCTTGCACAACCACCACTGATGTGACAGGCTGATCAGTGGGTAGGTACTTTCTAACTATGTCCACTTGGCTGCACTGTAGATTTATAAATGTTACCTTAAAAAAAAAAAAAAAAAAAAAAAAAAAAAGTTCCTCTCCTGGCTCTTGTTTTTTAAGCCAAGTTTGAAAAACATTTTCTCTCTCTCTCTTTTTTTTTTTTTTTTTTTTTAACTGGTGAGAACAAAAGTCTGGAAAATCATCCTGACCACAGATCGCCTAAACACCTGCAGGATACAGGTCCTTGGGCCGCTTTGCACATGTGCTCTTAGACAGCATGTTGAACGCAGGAATGCAGAAGCTGAACGTTTTTGTTGTGCCCGGCTTCACGTGGCTGTGCGGCTGAAGGCCTCGTCAGGGCCAGGCGGCCCTGGCACAGGGCAGGGGGTTGTGAGCTGCGTTGTGACCAGGCCTGGTCCGTGCCCTGGGGCCTGGCCCCTCCAGCAGTGTCGGTGTTAGGTGAGACGTGGCCGGTCTCCCCGGAGCTCGTGGTAACGCTGCCCTCTCCAGCATGTGGGACCCTCGTGCCCACAGCGGTAGTGTCTAGGCTGATCCCTACGGACGGCTTCCCAGGCAGAGATCTCAGAGCCCTGATCTGAAAATGGTCTTGATTTGATAGGTGCTGTCAGTTCTGGTTTGGTATCTCTAGCCTTGATTATGATGAATTGGGAGCTAGATTTTAGTGGAATCCCTTCTCAGTCTGCCACAGCATGTGAGACAATTTATACGTTACTTCATTCAAATATTAGCTATTATTATTACATATTGCTCTGTCAAGAGCAGTATTAGCTTTAAAGATCAAGCATAGGGGAACAGTGTTTAGTAATGCACGACGTTAACGAACAGCATTACTTGGCAGCCTGACCACCCAGCTTATAAAAGAAAAAAGCTTTGGCTTTCGCATCAGTGAGATCTTTGTATTGCTGCCAGCATGCTTTCCACAACACTGCCTCATGGTTGTGTAGAACTTCGGCGAGGGGAAGACTTACAGAAATAACAGGCTCCACCATTGTGCAACAAGATTATACGCTGCTTATCATAGATGAAGTGCTAAGTGCTGGCTGAGTCATCAAAGAGATTGAGATGGATGTGTGTGAGTGGACGGCTGCGTGTTTAACTTCTTCCTTGTGTTCGTTGCTGTAATATTGGTTTAGCTGTTGAGCCTTAGTACTTTCACCAATACTTGCTGCATTTAGCTCCTGCCAATTTTGAGTAAGCCTCAGTAGCAACCAAGACTAGAAGTTTCTAAGTCTGTTCTTCCTTAGCTATCTGGGCCACATCGGCCAAATTCCTTGGAGAAGCCATAGGTTCCTCACTTGCTGATTCCAGCTGGCTAGATTATATGGATTTCCTACCTCTATACCTACCAAATCTGCGTGACCATGATTTGAGAGTGACAGTTTTGCAAATATTTTAATCCAAAAATGTTCCTTTTATAACATTAAATGGCTTCTTCTCTACTGGCCAGACGCATAAAATGCAGTTTTGTTTTGTTTATCCACACTTTTTCCTTTGAATATCAATGACATTTACTTCAAACGCATCTTGGCTATTGCAGTAGAAACTAAGGCTTTACAGCATGTGTCTGTATTTCTCGGCAAAGCAGTTGCTTGACTTAAAGCCACCGTAAAAATAATAATGACTTCAGCTGTAAAAACTTAAATACTGCTTTGTCCAAGATGCTTATGCCTGGAAAACCAGCGTTAGGAGTGTGTTTTGCAAAAACGATCTGGAGTATTTAGGCATCTTGCAGGTGAAGCATTTCAGTGCTACCCTGAGAACAACCAGAAGCTCTAGACAGCCCTATCTCAGTCCCACAGTTCTCATTATCAGTGCACATTAACACCTTTTATACTGGGCAGAGATCATTAACACCTTTATATTGCAGAGTAGCTGTGCAGTGGAAAACTGTATGTCGGCATTTCCTTTACAGTTTAAAAATAGACGTCAATAGCATGTATATATAGTTGTGTGCTGTAGGAGCCCATAACTGTGGCATGACAAACTTCTCCGTGTTTTTTTTTTATTCCTTTTTTTTTTTTTTTTTGTTTCTTTTCGCTTAGCAGTTCAGCCCCCGCCAGCGCTTTGTTGCTGATAGGCGACTTCGAGCTGGCAAACAGTGCTCGGCAGCTGATAAGCTCAGCGGATACTGAGGTGCTGGTAGCGTCAGACACTGCTACTGTTGTCTGAAATGCCAGTTTCACAAAACTTTTCTAAAACCTACTGCACACCTCACGCTAGGTCACTGTGTAATTGCAAAAGAGCAGTGAGTGGGAAGTAATAAAAATCCAGGGTCGTTGTCTTTTTTTTTTCTCTCTCTCTGTTTTTTTTTTTTTTTTTTTTTTTCATTCCATTTAAGGCAGTAAGGGGAGTCTGGAGATCGCCTGCAAAAAATGTATTGGGAGAGCTGAGAAGAAACAAAGCTGCAGTGGTGATCTCAAAACAGCAGTGATCATGCTAAGAGTGCTCCTCTGGGCAGAGGGCTTGCTGACTTTTAGACCTCTCCCTATTAGGTCATCAGTGCCTGGCTCCAACCTTTGCTCTTTCTGCAATTCTGGAAACTCTCTTCACTTTTCTCCAACACAAGGCCAAAGTTGTGTGATGAGAATGGAGCCATTGTACTAACCCTCCCACATATGGATACAGCAGAGAAGCCTCAGAGGAGTCGCTGATGTTGCAAGAATGCAGCAGTCTGCGTTGTCCAGTGTGCATTCATCAGAACAGCCTTTATGGAGTGAATAAGGCTGCTTGTTGTTGTTTGTTTAAACAGAGTTTTTTTTTCTGCAGGACATACATCTCAAGACAAGACTTGGGATGGACAATCTTAAGATCTCCAGCAAAACTTTAGACAGAGATGGGGGCTGTTGTCAAGTTGTAGCTGATGGAGAACAAGACTCATGAAAACAACAACACGAGATGCTGACACTTAGGGCCAGCAGAGCTGACTTGCTTTCCAAGTGCCTTGAAATCCGGGCAACTTGTAGTAACCTTCAATTATATATACTGGGGTTGGTGTACTTTGCATAAGGGATTAATGGGAGATTTGAATAACTCTGAAATTGTTCCTGTCTCAGGAGAAGTGTGTCCTCTGGGTCAGGCCACACGATGCTGGATGTGTTCCCTAAGGGAGTTCCCCTGTTTAACTTTTAGGGAACATTTTCTCTTTCCATTGTTGTTTGGGTGAGCTATGTAGTAGCATCCTTGTGTTTCTTGCAATTGCCATGCATGAGTAACTGTTGTTTTTTACGGGTTCAGGTTCTTAGATATTTGGGAGGACAGGGTACAGAATGGCAATAGCATGGTCTACCCAGTATCCTGGGGCCGGCTGAGAGCACCAGCCTCTTTCCTCTGGCTTGGGAAGAGTAAGACTTGGTAGTACCTCTGTCTTCTGGTTACCGAAGGTTGCTACAAATATGTCCTTCCTGCTTCCATGCAAATGCCTGGTTTTCCTTAGCTTTGCTTTTATTGCACCCCACCACTGAAGGATCCAGACTACGTGTCTAGCAAGGCAGCGGTTCCCAGGGCAGCTTTTAAACTACTGAGGGTTGTTTCTTTCTTGTTTGTCATGGCAGCAGGTGCCCATGGGCCCTGCTGTGGAAAGAGAGTTGCTGCCCATCCTTTCCCTCCTCTCCTCACGGTTTAGTGTAGACGGGACCCCAAGTACTGCCCAGGGTGCTCCAGGGTCGAGCGTCAGGGCAGCGCGTGGTGGCAGCGCCCGGGGGCGCTGCGCTGCCGGGCCGCGGGATCGCGCCGCCTGGACGCTGGCGCAGCTTCGCTCACACTCCCTCTTGCTTCTCGGGCTCCAAGGCCAGCAGGCGCTGTCTTGTCCTGCATACCAGAGCCGGGAGGCTCCTGGGCAGAGTCCCGGGATACCTGAGCTGTGAAGCAGAGCTGTAACTGCACGGCCACAAGCTGACCTCTTTTATTATAGAGGCTGGAAGGGCTTGTCCAGACATCTCCTTCAGCCAGGTCAGTTCAGAAATTGTACTCCTTTTTTTTTCCTTCATTTTTTTACCATAAAAGCTGAAGGAGACCATTCTGCCAGATCATGACCTGACACAGCCCAGTTAACAACTTATTAAACAAACAAAGCTGACAAAATATGTAAAAAAAACTCTAATTGGAAGGAATCTGATAGTTGGTCTGGGGTTAATAGCCACAGGAAAGCTGGAGAGTCAGGCTGCAATCAGGGCACACTGGCTGAAATGATGCCTTTTAACAGGATAGCAGAAAAACATACTTGTTTTCTTTGAGATCAGTGCCAAAGATTTCCCTGCATGGAAATGATGTTCCTTTTCATTATTAAAAAAAGAGGATGACGGCATGGCTAGGCTTCCTGATAAGACTTGGTATCTTCCTACACGGTCAGTGGACAGTGAATATTTAGCAGGAAATAGCTGAAAATCTTTCTGGGATGTTGCAGCCAGGCTGCCTGTGACAATCCTGATAGAGAGACTCTGGCAGAGCTGAGTAGTGAGGCGCTCAGCTGCGTCACTGGCGGCTCCACTTTGACTCAAAGAGCTGCTGCTGGTCACAAGCACTTAGTTTTATATCCTGCATCTTGCCATGTCCTGTCTGAAACTTTTTTTTTTGTTGTTTGTTTTCAAGTAGCTGTTGCTTAGGCACTGCCACATAAGGGGAGGTTGTGGTTCACGTTAAAAGGTTGCAGTTCCCTGCAAGACACCCATCATCCGGGTGAAGGGGGCCACAACGCCCGGTGCGGCTCGGTGTGTTAGACACTGCAGATGGAGCTGCAAAATTTGCCTCCGCAGGAAGAGGCACGTCCCTCGCCCCTAAAGCTCAGCAACTTGTGCTCCCACCCGGCAGCCCGTGCATGGGGGAGCTGGCTGCTCACAGGCGCGGGAGAGGGGGTTTCTCTTTTTGTTCCTCCCTGTGCCATGGCACAAGGTGCTTCCCCTTTTTCCGCCACTGGCCGGGATCCTGCAGAGGTCACGGTGCCGCTGAGCTTCGCTGTGCGAAGGGCAAGCCTGACTTAGCAGCCCTGAAATTGTCTCCAGCGCTTGACCCAGGAATGAAGCAACACGTAGGCATCCCTGCCCGGGGCACGTGGGCAAAGGCAGGCCCGCACCAGCCTCAGCCTGGGTGCTCCTGCCGGCATGGGGTTGGGGGTGATGAATAATCCCCCCCGCCCCGGCAGCACTGTCCCGTCACTGGGGAGGGACAGCCGTGATCAGCACATCTGCCCCTCTGGCCTGACAGCCCGGGTGCCTTAAGCGCTACATTTCTGTGTGCGGTTGGCACGCACGGCATCGCCTTGCACAAGCCTTAAGGTGTGTCCAAAAAGCAGGATGAAGCAACTGTGCAGCCTGCGGCGAGTGGCTTTTGGTGTGAGAAAGTATTGCAAAATTTTTGAGGAGGAGGAGGCAGGGAAAAGTGGAGTTGGCCTCTTTTCCTAACTGCTTTTCCCTGTGACTTGGGAAGACAAATTCCTGTGAAGGTTTCAGCTGCAGGGGTTTCCTTGAAGGTCTGAACCCCAAGTAAATTCCTCTCTGTGTGCACTTTGCACCAGTGGTCTGGAGGGACAGAGCTGAGCTGGCTCCTTCTCTCAATAAGGAAAATGCACACTCTCCCTAAAGAAGGAAGACTTCTTAACATCAAGAAACAAAGCAGAATATCAGGATTTTTCTGTAACTCAGCTGCTGTAGCTCTTGCATCTCTGATATTTCTACCCTCCCCGGGTTTCTGTCAGTGGCATGCAGGATAGAAGTATTTAATAGAAAGGAGTGGACTCAGGAAGACCTGGAGACCTGTGTACAGCTGTGTTAAACCCTAAGGGATCCCTTTTCCACGCCTGCTCCTTTTCTGCTTGCAAGCTGGTGGCCGGCGTTGGCTCGCGGGGCGCCGCCTCCAGGCACTTGTAGCACAGCCCACCGCAGCGGAGGACACGGACCGCGACGCTGACGGTGTGAGCGAGCTCCTGCTCGCGACTGTTGCCGGATCCGGGGTGACGTGTGGAGCAAACGAAACGATAGAGCCGGCCGCACTGCCCTGATAACTGTCGGAGAGAGGCTGCCACCGTTTTGCTCCAGCCGCCTAGGAATTGGCAAGGAGGGGAAATGTCCTGTCCTGAAGCTATTCCCTAAAAGGAGAGGAAAGGGTGCTAAGTCAGCAGTTAGTGTCTGCAGCTGCCCCAGCGCGTCCCGTGGGCTGCCTGGGAGCGCGCAGCCGTGTGCTCCCCACAGCGCACGCCTGGTGCCCGAAGGGGCTGCGGCGGCGCCGGCAGCGCCGTCCCGGCCGCAGGAGCATGGGCAGGGCACGAGGCGGCCGTCAAGCGACAACCTGCCGCGAGCGGAGAAAGTGGCTGACTCGTCTGTGGGAAACCACATGGGCTGTGTTTGGAGCTGAGGCAGGGGATGGATCTCTGGTTTAAATGTTAGTTTTTAGCCCAGTAGCAATATCAGAGGAAAGGTGAGATGTGCAGATGGGGCAAGCATAAACGTAGGAAGGAAAATAGCTCTTCAGGCGAGCAACGTGCCCGTCGTATTGCAGAGCAACCTGCAGGCCTTTGGCACAGAAATACCCCGCTTTCAGACATCCAAGGACAGCAGCCAGCTGAACAAAGCTGGGTCACCTTGTGTAGAGATTAGAGTTTTTATCCACAGCCAGACATTGTGCTGGAACAGAAAATGAGAAAAAGTAGCAGCATAATATTCTGAAACACCTCAGGACAGGAGCTGCAATTAAAACCAGGCTTATCTAACCACTGTTTTGTCTGTGGCAAATGGAATTCAAGCATTGCCACGAAGGCTTTATTGTATATATTTTGAAGATACAATAAATAAAACTGGTGACAAGAAATGTTTGCCTCCCTTTTTAAGCATTTATTAAAAAGCAGTTCTATTATGCTGGCACCTAGGAGTCAAAGAGGGGCTGTGGCCCCGTTGTGCTCAGTGCTGGACAGACACAACGGAGGAGATACAGGCTGTCACTATGGATGGTCACAGTTACCCTAATAGATTTGCGAAGCTGCAGTGCTTGTGTAGGTGTTTTCTTTTGTGGAAAGAGTTTATTAGATGCCAGATATTAAATAGCTACTATACATATTTTTCGAAGGCTGCTTGATGCATCTGGTTTTGGGGTAGTCTGAGTCTGCTCTCGTTTGGAATCCAATTCTACAAATGTGTGTAGCAATAAGCTGCCCCTAAGATCCTGGAGTATACATTAACAGATTATTATCCTTAAAGTTGTTATGTGGGTTTTTAAGTATGCTTTAATCTCTTGCTGCCTCCTCCCTGGAAAAATGATTTAAAAGTAGCAAAGCTGATTAAAGTGTTTTGTTGCTGTTGTTGCTTTTTAAAGGAAAGGACTATATACACTTTTATCTCTTAACCAGCATTCACCTAAGCTGTGGGTTTGCTGTCATAATTTGAAATAAGGTCTTTGTGACAGTGACTTGTTCTACAGCTTTCAGCTGTGACTCTGTAGCTAATTATTAAGTTAATCATTAAGGGAATGGTATTGCTGACCCTTGACAAAGCAAAGTTTGAGACCAGAAAGAAGTTAGTGCACAGGCTTAAGGTGGAAACTGATGTAATAACAATAGCAACAGACCCCTGGCTAGGTAGAATTTGGCTTTCACATCTCTTTGTCCTTCACGTTTCTTTGTTTTATTTATTAATTTTTTCCTAAGGGCAGGATATTGTAACTACTGGATGGGCAGAGAGGGAGAGAGTAGTTTGGAAAGAGGAAAATAAATACTTCCTTAATCTCTGTGGCATGAACTTAGTCATATCCATTTATTATAGCTACCAGTGTGTTATTGCTTACCAGTGCTGACTTAAAAATGAAAGTGTTTCTAGCCCAAGTATGATGTTCTGGCCTTCAGTGTTACAGTAATTGTATTTCCTGGGACGAATGTTCTGAGTCACAACTGAAAGACCTTTAATTTATAATGAGTTTAAACATCTCTCTCTCTCTGTTTCTGGGCTGTTTGTTTGCTTGTTTTTTGTTCAGAGCTATGAAGTGTGTGCCCTGTAGCAACATTTGGTGGTGACAGCTTAGGATTCATTGCACTGAACCACAGTGAATATGGGAAGAAACTTCCATCATATGCGAAGTCTGAGGTTGTGGCTGTGGCCGTGCCGTGACATGGGGAGATGGACCATGATTGTCTGTGCTGCGACTTACTTGGGCAATTATCTGGTGTGATCTCAGCTGAACCACTTCCTGCCTTTTCCTCAAATCTCCAGCAGCTCGATGGGGTGAATGTTGAATGTTTCCTTTCTCTTTGCTTGCTTGCTCTCTGTGTTTGGACTGGACGTGTTCCAGTGTGATACCAGCCTGGTATCACGCTGGGCTCTAATGCAGCTGATAGTGCTTCCTGTAATGGGCAGGTCAGTGACCGTTTCGCTGTGGATGCTGATGGACTTTCTGCAACTGTCTGCACCTGATTCTATCTAGAAGATGGAAAACCTCTGAGCAGTGCCTAGGAATAGAGGCATGAGCAGTGCTAAGTTTCTGTGGGTGCTGAAAAGAAAAATTGCTGAAAGGAAAACTGAGCATCACTATAGGAATGTCCATGAGATGAAGACTAATGTGTGTGTTTTCTGCAGCGATGGCAGTGAGGGAGCTCAGGGAAGGGGTGTAAGAATAACCCATGGACACTACAAGTGCTCCTTCTGTGCTCTTTCCAGCCTGGAGCAACCAGCAGCTGAAAGGGATCTCTGAGCTGGATGGTACATGTGGACTGGTAAGTTTTAATAGCCACTGATGGACTTACTCTCCAAGAACATGCCTAATCTCTTTTTGAAACCATTTATACTGTTGACACAGGGCACCACGGAGACTCAGCAGATCACAAGCTTTATTATTTACATGAAAAGGTATTTCTGTTTGGCTAAAGTCTGCCACCTGATCGGAGTTGGGATTAGTGGGTGCAGCTGAGTTATGTGAGAGAGCAAATAGTCATTTCCTACGGACTTTCTCTTTCATAGACTGCTATCATGTCCTTTAATTGCCTTTGAAAGGAGAGAGGCACGTTTTACTCCTGGTACTGCAGGCAGCGATGGGTGAAACGGAGGAAACACAGCCCTCTGCTCTGGTGATATCAGAGACGAACTTTCTGTGCACAGGGTTGCAGCAGTAGGCAACACATGAACGTCGCTCCAGAAGGTCCTCTGGGTGCAAGGGACAGCTGGTATGAGGTGGTAATAGAGCAGCTCTCGGTGAGCATCCACATTTTTAGGGATAATACAGGATCCTATGTGTAGGATATATCCTAGGTTAGTGGTGCCTTATATTTTCACGGCAAAAAGAGTGCAGTTATTACTGTATTAACAGCTCATTCATTAATAAAACTCATGGAAACAGGATATTCCATCACATATCCATCGTTATGAGAACACGGATGTTTACCCATAATTTATACTGTATTTACAAAAATGTTTCAGGTACAGAGATCTGCCTTTACTCCTGAGAAAGGGAAAGGCAAACTTAGCTTTGATGCTGCAAGCTCACAGTGCTAGAACACTCTTATTTAATAAGGGATTTATTTTTATTTGAGGCTAAGTGAAACTTGCATTTGGACTTCTTTTGTGGTCCAAAGTAGTACGTGGGGATGGTCACATTCTGAGAGGAAGTCTTCAAATACAGGTTATCTTTTTGCCCTGTATTTTGATTCAAAAAGGAAGGACCTGATTCTGAAGAAATGGAAGCAGGAACTTATTGCAAAGTTATAGAAAGAGAAGAAGGTTATAGTAACTGCTCCAGTGCTTTCCCGTTGGTGCACAAATGCCCCGTAGGTCCTGCTGGTTGGAGCAGGGGGTTGCTGAGCACCTTGCTTGCAGCAGTGGCTGGCAAAGCCACTGAGCTGGGCTGAGCTGAGCTGGGCTAAGCTGGGCTGAGCTGGGTGTTGCGCCCTGGCACTCGGGCTGTCCGTAACCTGTCCTGGAGGTCGCTCACTTGCAGTCAGCAGTGGCAGCCCAGTTTTAGCACCCACATTAAGCAATCCTTTCCTTAATCTTTCCGATTTACACTCTGACCACATTTGAACTTCTCTTTGGGTTTTTTTTTTTGGTTTCTGAGTCAGACTTCTTTTTTTTCTTTTTTTAAACAGCAGCCTCCACCACCTCGTATGAGCAGCTGAGTGGCTGCACTTGCCACTTTGGCTCTTCCCTAAATGCTGAGTGCCCTCTTTGAATGTGAGTGTTCTCAAATGTGGGGGTATTTGGTGCAGGTCTTGGGGTCTACACTTTAGTGGCATAGTGATGATATTTTAAAATCTATTTCCTTTACCTCTGTGTTAGCCACAAAGTAGTGCTATAATATTTGAATGAATGATGTTCATGATGTTGAGCACCAGTTTATCCAGCCAGGATTACCAGTGTGCCTTTTGGAGGCTGGTGAGAAACGCTTGGAGCCCTGCCTGGCAGGGGCTGCCACCGCTGAAGAAAAGGCTGGGGCCGCTGAGCCGGGCTGTTTCTGGCCAGCCCACGGGCAGAGACGAGGAAGGTCCCTGTATAGCGCTGTATCAGACCAGGCGGAGTCAGAACTGCTGAGCTCGCTTGGAGCTTTCCCTCTTCTCTTTTTTTATTTTTGACTTTTTTTTTTTTTTTTTTAAATAAAGATGTGATACCAACTGCATGATGAAAACGCTTACTTTAGTCGTGGCATAAGAAGCCTTTTCCTGTGTTGTGTGTGCGCTGGAGGATGAGCCGGAGCCCGGGCTGAGTCACGATCCCTGCGCAGGAGGCACCTGACTCATGCCCATGGCGGTGAATCAGCTTCCCCGGGCGCGGGCGCCGCGCCGCACGAGAAGCGTCCGTGGGCACGGGACGCCTTGCACGCACACGATCCTGCCCCCGTTCTCACTGTGTCCTCCCAGCAATTAGCAATCCTGCAAAAGTGCCTCTAAATTGCCCCTCTGGGAATGCAAATCAGCTTTCAGAAAGTCACTATCTCAACGCTGGTTCAGCATTATACTAGGAGAAGGTGTTGACTCACTGTTACGGAGCCTTAGGGTGTTTTATCCTTTCCCCTGTGATAAGTCACTGTCAGCCACCTCAGTGACACCTTCATCCATTGCTTGCAAAGACACTTGCAAGCAGCAGAGTCTTGCAGTCTAAGCGCAGCTCTCTAAAGCTTTACATTTAGCTTGAATATAGTTATATGTAGTGGGAAGGCTGAAACAGGAGAGTTTAGCATAGGAGAAGCTACCTTTGTTTGGGAATGTTTCTTAAGGTTAAGCTCACCTCACTCCTAACATATTTTGATTAAGGCTTAATCAGCTTCAGCAATTTGGAAGATCTGTCCTGTCTCTTGGGAATGATTTCTCCTCTCTTCCCATTGGCCCAAAGAGAATTTGTGGTTTTTTGTCTAGATACGTGCCAAGTATCATCACATTACCGTAAGAATGAAATATATGGCCAATGTCATTATTGGTAGAGTGAAATATATATCATTATTGTAAGAATGAAAGCTACTAATGAAAAGTGGCCATGGGCAGATGACCTTTTTTGAAATGCTGACTAGGCACAATGCTAGATGCATTTGCAGATGTGTTTGCATTAAGAAATGCATCTCTAGATGCGTTTCTTACAACTGGTGATTATAATTGAACATGAATCCGTAACAAGATATTATCTTAAATAACATAAAATTAAAATTGCATGATTTTTTTGATGGTATAAGAAGACAAAACTACATTTCTGGTGCAGAATGGGTCAATTTTAGGTGTCAGATAATTTTTGTAGGTGATTTGTTTCTACCAGTGAATATGATATAGGTGGGCATTACCAATTTACCAATTTTCACTAAATTTATGTTTTTTAGCTTTGGGTGTCTGTTAGTAGTAAACTTTTCTTTCTTTTTTTTTTTCTTTTTTTTTAAGAGATGTAGTATGAGAACTGCAGAACTGCAATCTGTGCAAAGTATAGAAGTACTATATGTGCTGTCTAGACTAAAATACTAATTACAGACAGAGCTAGCTGTATTGTTTGAAATTGAATTTGTCTGACACTTGCCTATAAAATGTCACATTTTCAGTTGCTGATAACTTTTCCAAACTTTAATTCTTTGAAGTGCTATTTCCCATGTTTGTTTCTGTGCAGAAGGATGAAAACCTCTGTCCAGAACTTTAGGGAGATAGTTTTACTGAGAAAGGCTCATATTAAGATTAGTTTTTGATATTTTTGTGTGTTTGCTTGTTTGTTTTAATGGAAATTAAGTAGGATACTAGGGAGAAAATTAAACCTGAACAAGTTATGTTAAAAGAACATATGTTAAATGCAGAGTGAAGCATAAAGTCTAGGAAATATTAGAATTAAACTTTCCTGTGCACCTAGGGTTCAGTAATTTAGTAGGCATGAGTGAAAGAGAGGATAAAAATAAATGCTGAAAACTCATGTACTAGATGAGGGGGGAAAGTTATGGAGAACATAATGTTGTGCTAGTGCAGTTAGAGATATGTAGCCTAGTGGGTGTGCCAAGAGAGGCCTGTGAGCTTGCGTGTGACTTTTTTTTGAATGTTTCCTAACTGCAGGCTAATCATCTTTTTAGATGAATGATTTTATAAGACATAATAAACCTAAATTATCATAGTTTATTATTCTCTGACTCAGCTTTTGGAGTTCTGCAGAAATATGAGTAAGCAACAGCTTTCATTGTCACTTTGTACTGTGCAATGCAATTGGTGCTTGCTGGTGTATAAACCTGAAGCAATTACGTAAATATAGTAAAATATTCCCTATTTCTCTCTTCTTTTTTATGCATAGAAAAGCTTTTTAATGTGTTTATATTAATGGATAGTTTCTAGCAAGCTGTCCCCTGCTGCATTTTGTATTGTCCTTTCCCAGTGAAAGTAGTTGTTGAATATTCCATAATTGTTGTTCTTAGGATAAAAAATACTGGCGATTGGTTCATAATTAAAACACTGTATCAACACTGATGTATAAGCTAATCTGTTAACTTACAAATGGGAAACTATAGGTAGTTTGTATACATTGATCAAGTGCATAATAACAACGAGGACTTGTTGAACGCTGGATCTATACCACAAGGGGTTCAGAAAGTCTGATATCCTTACACGGTTGTTCCTTGTGCACAAGCAAGGAAAAAAGAAATACTGTTTTAACAGTAATTAAAAAAAAGGGGGGGCAGCAGTGTGTGTTCCTGGCAATCAGGCAGGGCAGGACTGATTTCCCTAACGCATCACAGCTGGTCCCCGCAGCTGTAGCCTGCTGCTGGGAAATGGCTTTTGCAGGCCAGGAGCGTTTCCTCCCATGCTGGCAAGTGCTGGTGGCTGAGCTGTCCTGCAGCAGCTGGTGAGTGTGCTAGGAGTGAGCGGGGGCAGCGGGCTAGGGGCTTGCGAGGGCTGGGGCTGCGGTGGGGCTCTGTGGGGCACCGTGTGGTGGGGTGTGAGCGCTCATCCTGCAGCTGACGTGCAGTGCTGGCAGTGCTTTTGGTTGGTTTACCTTAAAAATAAGGCAAAAAATCCTTCTTCTCAGGCAATGCAAACTTGCCCTCTAGCTACAGTGGTCTCTGAAATCAGATGTCCTACTGTATTTCTTCCTTCCAGATAAATGAGTTCCTTGTTAGTCTTGATAACAGTCAAACAACCTCCAGTATTTAAAGGATGCTGTTTTTAAAGGGGCTTCCAATTTCAAAGTGTAAATCTTGTTTCCTAGGATGACTCTCTGCTGCATCAGCTGAAGTTATTATGGTAACGTGCAGCAGAGATCTGCTCCTGCCTGCACATGCAATGCCTAAAATCCCACTCTGTGTTCCAGAGGAGTCAGCTGCATAGCGGGTGTTGGAGTGCAGGGAGGATCTGGATTGTAACAGCTGAGGCATTTTTGAGAGTCACATTCCTCCTTCAAAGCCGATAAAATTCCCGTCCTGGTGGCTTAGTGCAATAATAGCTCCTTTCTCTGCGCTGGGCTTTGGGCAGACGTGGCAGCTGCTGCTGTGAGGGCCGGGAGCCACAGTGGATGCCCAGCTGTGGCCCTTGGCCTTTCCTGGGCCAACTTTCCAGTGTAAATCAGTGAGTGCAGAGGTTGCATCCCAAAGACTGGCCTTGCTCATCCGCTCCAGAACATCAGCCTGGTTTTGTGCGTGGTTGAGTAGTAGCTGGCCAGAAGGGCTGTGGCTGCAGGGCACCACGGTGGCTTTGGGCTAGAAACCGGAGGGGTAGAAGGGCCCGCTGGTGGAGTTGCTGGCCCTCCCAAAGCTGTCCCGTCCCCAGGCTGCAGGGTCGCAGCCTGCTCAGCTGGTCTGCACCTCTGATCTGCCCTCATGTCCTGTTGCTCTTGTCTGTCAAGCTGTGGGGACCAGACTGCGCCCAGCACTTGCTCTGGACCAATTATGGCTTTATTCAGTAGCATAATGTTTAGTTTTGCTCTGTGTCTGTTCTTAATAACACGGCTGGCTTTTGACTGTGGCCAGGCACTGTGTTGATGTTCTCACAAAACTATCATAGCACTGGGCTGTGCTTTTGAGATTTAAGGGTTAGGAGTACCCCCTGCCCCTTCCATCTTCTGGAGTGGGAGAATATGATGTTTTCTGCAGGGGAAATGTTAGTCATATCTATTTTGAGGAGAGTTTGGACCTTGTAATTTAAAAGCAACCATCTGGATGCTCTGGGGTTCTTTTAAAGGGGCTCTCATATAGTAGTCTTATAACCAGTACCATGTAAATCTGCCGTCGCTGTGACATCTCAGATGTGTCTTCATCCTGAGCTATTTATAAAATGACACTTTTTATTGCAATTGTTGAGGTTGTTACAGACAATCTAGCAGTTGTCTCCCGCTATGCTATATATCTGAATACCAAAAGAAGCTCCTGGGTATCTTGGGGGCTGCTCTACGAGCCGAGCCCAGCTCACTGTCCACTCTAGAGAACCTCCCTTGCTCGTGCAATCCAGGAAACTTGTGCTTGGCTGCGCTCGCATAAAAACTGTATTTTCTCTTCTTTCCCTTTTCCTAACATCAGCACATGTACCTCAATAAATGTGAGGCCTGTTGCTGTACTCTTATTAGTTGTGTGTTTTCAGTGTGTGTTGGTTGCTACTTACCTGTCAAGCTGGCTTGAACTGGGAGCAGAAGAATGGCCTCTAACTGGGGAGGGAGGTTTTCGAGCTGGGGGAAAAGTGGCATGGCAGGATTTGGTGGCACTTTTGAGGCAATAATGAGGACAAAAAGCACACAAGTGGGAAAGTTGGAAATCAGAGGTGAGCCCTGGAGACATATGTTCTGCCGAGTTTACAACATGGAGAAAATGTGCCCTTTTCTGAGTATCTGTCTATTCTTTCTGCCTGCCTTTAATCCTCTGCAATTCTTGAATCAGCTGCAAAACGCATCAGAGAATGAGATGTCTCACATACATTTAATGTCCTACAAGTGTCAGGGCAATCGGCAGCTGGGTAAAAGAGAACAACCCAATTAGTGCTTCCCACAGGGAAGGGCCGCCTGGGCCCTGGCTCGCAGCCTTTCCGCCAGGCACGGGCCAGCTGGCCGGTGAGCGCCCGCGTCGCACGGGCTGGTGTTGCGGCGGGCACGTAGCTGGGAGAGCATCGGCGCCCATATGTCACTTGTCTGGCTAAACAGTATGGGGAGCAGTGGGTTAAGATATCTAGGGCATGTCTATAAGAAATCAGGCCCTGGATTTCTGGGGCCTTGTGGAACAATGTGTTTCAGTAGTAACCAGTATGTGCTGTTTTACCTACTTGTGAACATATGTGCTTACAGAGCTTCTAAAAACTTAGTTTTTACAGTCTTGTAGTTAAGTGTAGAGTGGTGGTTTGGGAGAGGATGCTGGAAAGTGCTGCCAGACCTTCTGTACTAGCTCCCGGGAGAAGTGGCCATGTCCTCATTGCTGTGATATTAGGCAATTAATGTGATACTTCGTGTCTGGATAAATGTATTCTTTTATGTATGGAAGATATAGAAGTTCCCAAAGTGTCTCCATATCCTTGTGGAGATGTTGCCAAAGTAAAGAGGGAGAAGTGTTCTCACATGCTGCTAATGTTACTGTAGCTCGTTGGTTTAGGTTGAGAATGCATTTCCCAGGTGAAGGGTATCTCGCTCTCAGACACGTATTTCAAACTACAGCAGATTCTAAAATTAAACTACCCATCACTGCAGGAGGTGGGAGCCTGTAGGATATACTGGTTAATGAAGGGGGCGGGGGGAGCGAGTATTTTTCAATGGAAGCACTTTCTTTGATGCCTATAGTACTGCTTCCTTATCTGTAAACATGGCTGTGTCTTTCTCAGTCAGATCTCAGAGCAGACCTGAAAATGCTTTATGCTGGGAAACAAAACTCTGAATTTACAAGTGTTGTAGTTGGAGAAGCTTCTGCTTTATTGGGGAAAAAACAGCATGTAACAAAGCAAAGAACTGTTTGCTTAGCAGAATCTTTACCATGCAGTTTTTAGATTCATTTAGCAAAGAGAAGAAATCAATGAAAATTGATGGACTGTCTCCGTTATTCAGAGATGAACTACTCTGTATTTATGCCCTGTGAGGGAAGGTCTTTACCTTTCCTGAGATGAATGAGCAAAAGGCTAAAGACGTGCCTGGTGGGTGGTCACCCGTGTCCGTCGGAGCTTCCCTTGCTGGGGATCGCTGCTGTGGGTGCTAATCAGGGTGCTGAGGCATTGGGGACTTCTTTTTTTTCGATGGGGAAGGTTAAGACTTAACCACAAGAAACTGTAGCCTCGAGTTTAAGACAGCGTAGGCTTGTGGGGTGTGTGTGTATATTTATTTATTTTCTTCCCCTCCTTGTTTTCCAACAGTGGGGAGGATGACTTAATTGCAGTCCCATTTGGTTACTCTTCAGTAAGTCTCTTGTGTGTGGAGGGTCTTTGGTTTTGTCTCTGGTCCAAATTTGAAAATTGGCATTTCTTAAAACTTGTTAGTGTATTTAATAACACTAACAAGATAGAGGGGTGTAATAGAGGTTGAGGTGCTGTTTTTCCAGTGTGCTGGAATGATCAATTCCTCTGAGCCCAGGAGAGACTTGGCTTAAAACAGAGCAACCGTGGAAGAACTAGCTAGAAAGAAAAAAAAAAAACAAATGAAATAAAACAACTTGGGAAAACTTTAAAAACAAGCTCCTCTTTCCCTCCCCTTCCCCACTAAACTTCCCTCCTTAAAAAAAAATAAAACAACCTCTCTAAAAACAGTAACATAAGGGTATTCTGCAAATTGAGGTTTAGTTTCTACCCCCCCCCCCCCAATCTTTATTGACCAAAAGGGAGTAAATTTTAGGTATCACAATTTTAAAAAGATACTGCCAATATAGTAAATCATATTAGCAATATTTTATCTTCCGAGAGAATGTAATTTTAGTGGAACCTCAGGAATGAACCTGGAGCACTTAATTGGCGTTGTGTGCCAAGGGGAATGTACACACTGAGGTTTCCTTGAGGTCTGTGACTATGATTACCATTGACCAAAACGGACATTGCATTTAATCAGCCCCCGGAGAAATGATGTTCCAAGGTTAAAGGACTGCTGTTTTTCAAGAAAGATGTCAATAAGGAATGAGAAGAATAGTGGTAAAGCTGCAGGAATAATGCATGAAGTTTTACAGTCTGTCCTGTCTCTGCCATGCTTGTGGTCCAATAGGCTTGGAGCCTTTGGGTATGAAAAAAGTGTATTTAATACTTTTTTAAAGAAAGTTGGAAGTAGAAGTCACTTAAGCATCTTCTAAAAACTTTTAAGATTTGATCATATTCTAGTGTTTTTTTGATATAGTGGCAACTGAGATAATTTGAGGTGCTGAATTCACAGCTGTACAAATCTAGGGAGAGACTAAATCATGGCAATTGATGCCCTTGACAAAATCTTCCTGGGTAGGAAACTTGTTTGTCATCTCATGGGTGTTGGAATTTCGTGCTGTTGGAAGACTCGGAAGCTGCTCGCTAGACCTTTACTCCCTCCCTAAGGAGGGAGTAAAAGGTTGGTTGATCGGTAACTTGAGGCCAGGATATTTGGGCTTTAGGAAAATGTATGTTGTAGCAAATGTGTCAATTGGTGCAGCACAAGTCTAGAAATAGTTTGAACTATGTCAGTCACACCTTGCACTGAATGCACAGCAATAGGAGGAAAAATGTTTTGGATTTGCTGTGTCAAAAAAAAGTCTTGGAACCCCTTTACACAGCTGTATCTGTGGGCCCTGTGCAGGGGGGATTCCTGGCTGGTTTTGCCAGGGAACTGGAAATTTTTTTTAAGTGACTTCAAGGTCACTTTGGTGTGGCTTGGATCACGTGAAATGCACAAATCTAAACATCATCTCTCTGGTGTGTTGTTGGGAGTGTGTTTTCTTTTTTCCTATTCTTCAGAATACGATAGCTATGTGGAAGTGAAAATGCCAGTGCAGACAAGGCACATCAGCACCATGTGCTGAGAAAGCCTCCCACTCTCTGTGAGGAAGCAACCCCTCTGCTGCCCTCGCAGTCCAAGGCCATAACTCTGCTGTCCCCAGGGTGTCCCGAGCTCCCCGGCAGCCGGACTGTGCCTGGGCCATGCTGGTTTGGCTGGTTTGATGGAGGCTTGGGTCCTGTGCCCTGTCCTCTTGCTGCTCTTGTTGTTGACCCCTTTGCTTTCACATCCTCTCCCTCCATCCACAAAGTGCGTGGGTTTTTTGTCCGTGTACTGCAGCAGGATCTAACTCCAGGTAGTGGGACCTGAGGGCAGGATGTGGCTTTTCTGTGACCTGCTCCTATAGCAGTCGGTGCAGTGAGGGCCTGAATTTAACAGCATCTCTCCTAGTCCAGACCAGGCTTCTCCTGGACTCAAGGCTGGAGCTGAGTGCAGGAGCTGGACGAGGAGCTGGGATGCGGGATGCAGCGCTCCTGTCCCCAGCACGCAGTGACACTGGTGGCACCAAGCGGCAGCTCAGAGGGGCCTGCTCAGGAAAGTGCCCTCCTGCCAATTCACTTATCTGCAATGTGGGAATAATGTGGTTCCTTGCACTCTCACCCCTGACCGTTTATGTGTAGGCCAGGCTTGACCTGCCTCTTTATCTGACTTGGATCGAGTCTTGGTGGTTCTCAAGTTACTTTCCTTTAGTCCCATCTGATTTTTAAATCAACTGTGAGATTCAGGATGTGATAAGGAAAGATCTTAAATGTTCACAATGAACTCAGCTTTCCAGCTTTCGGCAAGCTAGAAATACGCATGCAAGACAAAACATGGAAATCCTACGAGTCGTCGGTGAATGCCCGTGTCCTATTTCTCAGGAAGCGCGCTCTGGCTTGCGCGCTCCCCGGCAGCCCCTCTGGACACTCGGAAAGCCATTGCCTTGGCAACGCCGCTTCCCACGGCCAAAACGGCTCCGGGCTCCGTGTCTCGGCGCTGCCTTTGTGCTCTCAGCAATTACAGTGTAAGTCCCTAATTATCCTGCTTTGCAGCAACTTTCCTTCTCTCCCGCTGGAGCTTTTGAAAAGGGGAAGCAAACAGAATAAAACAAGGATTTACGTTTCTGAAACTTGTTCAAAATCAAGTCCTGATGACAAACTAAAATGCAATACAAAAGAGAAATGTTTTGATTATCAGTTTCCTACTGCTATATCCTTCTGTTTAACACTGATATACGCACACACGTGTGTACCCTTCCTTTAAATCTCAGATGGGAATATGGCTATGGTGCCAATTAAGAGCATAATGCCAAAACTACTAAAAGTAGAAAGGATGTAGCTAAGTGGGAGCAAGACAAAGATGTCCTCTGGTTTATTTTCTTAGTTCCTTGGGCAGCCTGGCTTTCAGAGACGTTGAGCATCCCAAGATCTGTGGAAGTCAAAAACTACGTACTTGGTATTTCTGAAAAATAGGTATTCATGACTGAGTTTTCCAACTCGTGGTACTGCTGTCCTGCTTAGGTGTGGGAGAGCGGCCGTTGTGAGCGCTTTGCGGGGAGGCTGGCGAGTACCAGCTCGTTGCAGGGTTACGGAGCCGAGGCTTCCCAGGGACAGCAGTGAGGGGGCCGTGCGGGTCGAGGCGGCTTTCACCCTGTGGCAGTAGCAGGATGTGTTGCTCTCCCCTTAGCGCTGTTCTGCCGTGCTCGACTGGCATCGCACGCTCTCCACTCGCATTTGGGGCTGAGCTATTGCTTTGTGGCTGAATGCAAGCACTCGTTGCTATTAATGAAAGCAAAAACACATGAAAGTAGCTCTTGCAAGTTGGGAAAATGCTACAGTGTATGGTCGACGTGGATGTGCCCTACACTTAAATAACTTGAGGACTGCAGCAGAACAGGGATTTGCATTTCTGGATCTCTTGGAGGTGCTTCTTGTGGAGAGAAAATGGCAATGTTTGCTAGCATAGCACTGTACTGTTTACCCAATTTTACTGTTTACCCAATCTCCAATATTATGATGAAAAAAATGTATTTGTTAGAAAAAAAATATCACTGCTTGTCCTTAAATTATTAGGAAGGCATACGTCTCTGTTAGAGAAGTGATGTGATTATTAACATTTATTTTGTTGTTCATAGAAATTCCATGTTCCATCAGGATGTGTCAAATACAAATGTATTGTATATGATCTGGTATTTCACAAGAGCTGTCTGCAGCTTATCCCAGTGACAGAGAAGACAAATTAATCTGCTGCATGTCAGTCAATATTTGCAATTGTTTAGAGAGTTTGCTTGATGGACACTTATATAAATAGTGGTTCGTTGTCCCTCAAGTGGATGTCACCTTCTGAGAGATATAATCTCTGAAAGGGGCGGGGGAGGGGGAACAATCATAGTAAATCTATCATCAGCCTATATGCTAAGGGATGTTCATTTTGTTTCAGCACAAATACCTATTCCACATGCTGACGCTTTTTGTTGTTTGTTTTCTCTGATGTATGATTGGAATTTTCTAGTCTGTGCTATTTCTTCCCAGCAGAACTTGGCATGTCATGTTTCACACATCAAATCTTTCACAAAACACAGGTACAAATAGATAGAGAGTATTTTACCAGTGTACAACTGTTAAACGAAGTTAGCAGTTCCCTCTTTCCGTTCCACCCCACAAAAGTGAGAACCAAATTTTAAAAATTTGGACTTATATATTAAAATAGTAATCATTCCAGTGAAAATCTGTGGGAAAGATCATGGACCTTAACTTAAAAATTTAGTCCACACCTCTCATACAGTATGAAAGGGCCACTACTATTTTCAGCTCATCCTTAGCAGCTTCCTTGACCTCTCCTGTGTCTTGCCAAAGCCTTTGGTAGTGCTGACAGGAGCCATTTGTGCTCCTACCTTCCTATGCCCGCAGCATCTGTAAATCACCCTGGCCATTCAGTATTGAAATTTGCTTACATAGTATGGTAATAGGTGATATATTTTGCATGCAAGCCTTTATTTAGGAAAGAGCAATGTTTGGTTAACAGAGCCTCACTGTGCACTTTAGCAAATTTATCTTGACTCTGCTTTGCTAGGCTGCTGATCAGCTCAGCCTTAGGCTGTCACCTACTGCCTTTGCTCTAAAGTAAACAATGGCTTCACTGCAGAAAGCCTGAATGTTGCTCTGAAAACTTATCCAAATAAACGTCTTTGCTTTTCAAATATTTTTCTGCAAGACAAAAGTTTTGATTAAATAGTTGTGTTAGGAAAGCTCTCCAAAGACCTTCTATCTGCTCAAGTCCTCTTTATAGAGGAGCAGAGTTGGTCCTTCTGCAGGAAGGTCTTATTCCTGGTGTCAGGAATGAAGAACTAGGCAAACTGGAAAGGGAGAGGCTGCTCTTTTCTGTGCTCGCTCTCCAGTGGAGAGCTAAAATGCAGAAGGTGGGTAGGCTGAGGGAGATCAGAGACTGGTTTGGCTTTAGTTTGTAACTAGTTTCCTGGCGCATTACTAGGCAATGCCCTTTCCCAGAGCCCAGGAAGAACAAGAGGGAAAAGTTGGGGTTGCAGATGTTTAAGGAAATGGTACTGGCTCCAGCCCACAGTTCGCTAGGCTGCCCAAGGAAGGGGCTGACCTCCTGGTAGCAGGAGAAGCAGAGGGAGGAACCTGTGCGGCAAGGGGGTGTTTCCTGCAACCATCTCCTTTCCTGTTGTGACTGGCTCAAGCTCCAGCGGCATCAATTGTGCCCTGCCGAGGGTGCTTGTGTGTCTGTGGCGGCAGCAGGGCCAGCGCTGCTGGGGCCGTGTCCCGCGCGCCGCCGGGCAGCCGTGGGAGCCGCGCGCCGGCCGGCCCCTTGTGCCCCTGCCCCAAGGGGACCGTGATTTTGTTGTCCACCCCTGCGTGATGTGCTGCGTAGCACACTGTAAATCCGTGTTCCCTGTCATGCTAACTCGTCCTTCCTCCTCCGCATCCAGAGGATCCACATGCATCTCAGAATGCCCCAATATCTCAGAAATCAGCACTCCTTTATGGGAGGGGGGAAAAAATGAATTACCCTGTTAAAACTGGTTTCACTGTATGTATGTGTGAGATTGTTGTTTAAAGCAACTCAGGAAACAGTTTTTAAATACATCTGAGAACAAAGTGAAGCGTGTTTGTGCCTTGAGTATGTACAGGCGCTTCTGGAGCGCTGTCAAAAGTGGCAGAATAAATAGACAAGAACGAGCCTGGGCTGCGGTGTCCTCGTGCTGCTTGCAGGGCTGGTGGCTCACGGACGCGTCCTGCAACGCGTGCCCGGCCGTGCGGGGCGCCGCCTGCGCCTTGGCGTGCTCGTGGGCCTCGGCACGCACCACCCCGCGCAGGCGGCTCAGCATGCGGCGGCTGCGGCTCGTCTGAGGCCGCCTGGCAAGGCAGCGGGTTAACCCAGCGCTGCCGCCGTGGCAATTCGCATCCTCTCACAGTGGGGTGACCTGGGGGCTGCCTCCTGGCTCCCTTCCTGTACAGCAGGTTAAACTTCATCCTCTTCTTAGTTGTGACTGAACAAGATTAGTATAAAACTGCTTTATTATGCATTAGTAATTTATTTTTCCTTTTTATTCCTGTTCCATTGAACTCCATATTAACAGTGAGATGCTTGCCTTGCAGTGTGTTGGCACATGACTTCACCTAGGTTATGCTTGTTGGCTTGTGGCCCTAGCTGAAGCAGAGAGATCTCTGTTAATAAAGTAGTAATAATAAATGGCTTTTATTAGTAAGTGTACTCCAAGATGCTATTCCTGCACTTCAGCAATGCTATTTTATTCTTCAGATTGCCCTAACCTCTCTAATGTAAAAGGAGGTGCCAATAACAGAAATAGCTTTGGGCCATACTTAGTTCCTGATGTTGCTTGGAGGCCGATCGTGTTCCCCCGCAGCGCAGCCTCCGGGGTGGCCATGTCCCCTTGTCCCGACCCGATGGCACTGCCGTGTGCGCAGAGCTCATGAGCTGCCCTGCTCCCTGCCACCCGCGCGCGTCCCAGAGCCACCCGCCGTGCGCGGCAGCGAAGGCTTTCCATTGATGTTACGTTAATCTAAAAAGAAGTGGACTTCTGTTATAAGCATAGGTAGTAGTGTGCTAACCATAACGATTTTGTTATGTCCTGCAAACTCGGCGTCAGGCTGCCCTTCAGGAAGAAGGACGTTTTGAGCATGAAGAAGAAAATTACCAACAAGAACTGAGATGCTGTTTGAAAGGTATCATAAAGATGCTGTGACTTGTTAGAGGGAATAAGGGTGCGATGCAGGCTCAGATGTGGCTTTATGAGCCTTTTGTGGGCAGTGAGCATCCCTGCTGAGGATGCATTTCTGCAGGATTAATGTAACTGCGCTAAAAATACCCAGGCAGTATAAGTTTAATCACCCTTTTTTTTTTTTTTTTTTTTTTTTTTTTTTTTCTTCTTTCCTCTTCTAAGGAATGAAATGATAAAAAGCTGCATTGAGGTATTTAAAGGACTAGTTTTTTGAGATATTAAAAGAATGGGGGAAATAGGCATCTTGACTCTTAACATTATATCCTAACACTGTATCAGTGGTGGATCTGCTGTTAAAGCTGAGCCTTGCTCTAGATGCAAGTGTGCTGTTCTGGGTGCTGTAAAATCCACCGCGTCCCTCGAGTGCTTTTCTCCGTTGCACCAGAGACACTGTCCATATGCTCAGCACTGATGGCCCTGCAGTAGTGAAGGAAGTGCTACAGCTAATATCTGCCACGTCCTGATTTACTGCCCTCATGTTGGGAGAGAAGTGTGTATTGTAGAATGTTTTATGGGGGAGTCTTTAACTGTGCATGTCCTGGCATGCGCGTGTTGCCGTGTCCCTGTGCGGGAGCAAGCACGGCCAAAGGAAGGGAATGAGACATTTCACCGTCCAGCCAGGGCGCTGTCTTCTGTCCAGTGCAGCCTCCTGCACGCTGCTGCTTCTGCCAGAAGAGCAAAACTCTCAGGACAGCTCTGGAGCTCCATAGCAATACTCAGTAATAGTAGTGGTATAATTTGAGGTGAGCTTTATGTGCCCTCATATTACAAACCTACCAAGGGGGTCAACCTGATTTTTCTTGTCTTTCACCCTTCCAACTTGCACTCTGCTGTGCCTTTCCAGTACACACTGAGATTGCATTGTAATACTGGTATTGCAGAAGGAAAAGATGAGAAGTGAAATGATTTTTCCGTATTCCTGGAGTGTATAGGGCAGGAAACAGAAACCAGACTCCTTGATTGCTCTCCCGTTCAGTAGGTGTAGCTCAGTCCTGACAGCTCCTCTCTGCCTTTTTCCATTTCTTTCCCACACCTGAGTGAGGTTTCAGGCTTCTGGCTTGTTTGGCAGTCTGTGATCTCACTGTCCTCCTCCAGGAGAAGTGGTTTGAGCTGCCTGCCCCTTTTCCTTGTTTAGCTGCAAGTGAAGTGAAATGTCCCCTACTGTGACTGCTCTGGCCAAGCTCAGCTGCTTTTTTGCATGGACTCATGGGCAGAGGTACTTGGGAACAAAGTCTAGTGATCCAATTTCCTTTCCCAGTGGATTTTGTTCCTGCTCTTAATGTGTTTATCTTCTCAGCAGCAGTATCTGAGAAGCCAAAGATACTTCAGAGAGATTGCTTCAGTAACATGTGAAAGCACTTCTATTGCACAGGTTACCAGGCATGTATTTGGCCAGTGTGCAGCGTTGCCACGTCCTGTTTGCAAAGAGAAACTCGGTGTGGGCAGAAGGAACAGGAGTAAGTGGTGAGCATACCTGTCCTGGTGGGCTGTGGATGGCTTCCAGACCGTGGACTGGTCGCTGTGTTGCAGAAGAGTTATCTGAAGGTGACAGATGATGCTGTTTTCATTCCAGAATGTCTGTGAAATCAATGGCAGAAATCTTGCCAAGATGGCTGTGGTTGGGCAGCACCCATGGGGCGCTGGGCACATCTCTATGCTGAGTCAAGTGCCAGAGCACAGAGATGGGGACCTGCAGGCACAGGGACCTGCAGGCACAGCACGTACCTAAAGGTATAAGGTGCTCGAGGCAGCTCCAGTCTGTGCTGACGTGCTAGAAAGTCAGTGCAGCATTTTCCAGATGCTCTTTTTGGCAATTTCTAGACTGATGAACCTTATTTGTGAAGTTTTACACTTGGCTACATACAGGTGTAACATGCTATTTTTATTATTATTAATTTTTGGTTAAGTTTAATGTTCTTGCCTGCCTAAGAGAGTTTCTATATGAAGTTGTATACTTTCCTAACACACAAAAATGGCCTCAGTTATATGTCTTCCTTCCATGCCCATCTAATACTTCTCTTGTCCTCCTTAGCTGCTTTTTGTTTGAAGGCAGGAAGAGTGTGATGAATTAAATTTGGTGTCTAGTTAGTCAATCCAGACCACTCTTGCTGTTATCCTACAGCTTTGCATTTTCCATCAGCAATATTCCTCAGAGCATCTTAAGAGATGATTTCCAAGAACTGCTTTACAGGTAGCTTTTGCATGTCATTTAAAAGATTTCCCTGACAATCTTAATTGACATTCATAATCTGGGGAAAAAAACAAATGTGTAACTGAAGAAGTCTTTCAGTTCAGTGTAAATATGATCAGCTCTAAGGAAAATGGCTCTTATGTGTCCATCTGTCTTTTTTTTTTTTTAATCATCAAGTGCTGGAGTTCAGTGGAAGCAGTATAAACAAGGTTTCTAGGTATAATGCATTTAGGCATAGTGTTTATTTCAGTAATTAAGATATAGTGGTCTATCATGTCTGACTGTATCACTTACTCATTTACTTTCATTCCCAGATGTGAATTCGTATCATACCCTTTGCCTCTTCTACCCACTGCAATTAGCTCAGCTAAAGTAAAGATAAAGTTTCCAGAATCAAACATATTCTGTTTCATGATTGTTCAAAAGAAAAATCACTCTCTCTTTCATTGCGTGTTTGGAGCAACTCAAATAAATAGCAGGTCAAATTACTAATCTATTAGCTCTTTGTCTGCCATGGTATGTGCAGTAGTCATGAAATATTCATGCGATTCAGGAAAAAAAGCAAGGGGGGAAAAAAAGGCAGCTTCTGAAACGAAACCACAGAATCGGGAGGTCAATCAGCTTGCAGTTTCTAGATCTAAGCGCAGGTCAAGCCTTTCATCTTAGAAACTTTGCACAAGAATTATTTACTTTGAGCTGTCAGATTTGTTAAATGATTACCTAAGTCAATATTGTGCATTTTCTTTATTCGCTGGAAGATTTTTATAAATCACTTTTTTTTTTCCCCGGGAGGATTACATTTTTACAGTACATGGTTCTCTATATGTAAGCCTTTCACAGAAGTCTAATCCGGCTTCAAATTAAATCGATTGGCAACTCCCGTTGACTTCAGTAGAGGAACATAGAGCCTGTCTTCCTGCATTTCAAGTAAGTCCATTCAGCAAAAGAAAGCACATTCAATGGCACATAGTTATAAAGATTACTGGGATTAAAAGAA
Source organism: Nothocercus julius (assembly GCA_013398735.1). Classification (NCBI taxonomy): domain Eukaryota; kingdom Metazoa; phylum Chordata; class Aves; order Tinamiformes; family Tinamidae; genus Nothocercus; species Nothocercus julius. The sequence goes on along the minus strand of VZSV01000128.1, from coordinate 1,534,259 downwards.
TATAAAGTTGCTTATGTGCTTAAGTACAAAATTAGATGTATTCTGTGGTTTCTACTGCATTTCCTCATCCAGCCCTTAAGATGGAACAAATTCACAACAAAAGAAGAGAGAATCTAGATTTTAAATATGAAGAAAAATAAGAAATAAGAAAATAATGTATGCTAAATCAAATATAGTTCTTAATTTTGGAATATATTCTGCTTTCTGGGGACATACACATTGTGTTTTGTTCTTGTCCTTCCTCGTCAGTGTGAGAACTGTGTAAAGGAAGGTTTCCTTTTGGAAGATTTTCTCCTCTTTTACTACACGCGTGTATTAGCTGCATCAGAGGAGTCTACCTGGCACTTTGGAGTGAAAGGTGACAAGCTTGTCTCTTACTGCCAAAGGAAATTAATTTCATACATGCTGATGCTGTAAGGTGCATCTTCTTCAAATATGTCAGACGAACACCCGGTAACCCCTTTCAGCAGTCACCCATTTCAGCGTTAACCCCTTCCAGGTTCCCCAGGGTAGCCTCCTGCCAAAGAGGTTTTTTCCAAATATGCCGCCTGCCTCTCTCAAGCCTCGGCCTGCAGCTGTTGCCCCGTGCTTCACCCGTTGCTCCGAAGACAGGAGTTTGGCTCCACCATCTGCGCGACTGCCCTCGAGGCAGGTGCGGCTGCTGCTGCGTCCACCGCAGCCTCTAGCTGAGTCCCAGCTAAACACGCTAGAGTGATAGAATGTTTCGTAAGCAAATTTTGCTGTAGCGGGGAACATATGTGTATATATATCCCATGGCACATGCTACTGGAGGGTGCAATGGCAACAGGCATCTATATTTGAGCTCTTATAAATGGGCATTTCTTCCTGGATGAAAGGACATGCTCTTTTTTCCATTCATATCCGCCTCACTGCAGCTGCTGAAGCTGGTGAATCATGGTAGAATAGCAGTGCGATCTATAAAACATGAAATTTCCACTGGCTGTAGGCCAGTGTTTTACTTGAACAATTTAATGCTCCACCCTGGAGCAGGATACCCTGCCCAGCGGCAGGGTCAGGAAGTGATACATGGATTTACTTTTTGAACAAGAACCTTTGCTTGCATGAAGAGAGAGGAAAAAAAAAAAAAAAAAAAAAGGCATCTAAATCCAACAGTCTCTGTGCATCCTCCAGCAGATCTGACACATTCCTGTAAGCTGTTCCTTTTTTTGTTGACCACTATTTGCAATCCTTTGGTTTAACACGCTACCAATAAAGCTGGATCCAGCCCTAGGGTGTGAATTGTAGTTAAGTGTAGAGTTGTACACCTTCACGTTGCCGGTCTCGGATAGCTCCTGCGGTGCTGATACCGCAGTGTTTATAGCAAAGCATAAACTAGTTCCATAATGTTTGCACAGCTTTGACTAACACAAGATTTGCTACGTAATTTAAATCACCAGACCTGTGGGAATGTCTTGCCTAACCATAACTGCTAAATAGGATGAAGATTAAGATACTTGAAGTGTTACACTTATCTCAGATTACTGTGCTGTATTAAAATGCCAAAGAGAATTAAACTCCATGTATAGCATGTGATTCTCTGAGGGAAACGCCTCTGAAGAATATTTTTCTTGCATATTTTAACATGCTTCCTTCATAGTGGGGACAGTGTGCGTTATTTCTCCTGTTCCCACCGGTCATTAAACCTCGTGGTGAAGCATTGGCACTTTGTGATACGGAAGTTAGTTTTGTTTTTCTTTAAATGGGAAATGCCCTTCTTATTGCCAGGATGTGGAAATAAAAATCTTCACAATGCACTTAAAATGATGATTTTGCTTGTAGTTATACAACAAGGATTTCCTTCAAGAAAAGGCAGGCTTAGGAGGCTGGAGAAGATCCTGGTTTACATCCACAGGGGATAAACTGGCAAGTGCTGCCCATGGCTTCAGTCCTGGTTGGGTGGCACGGAGATGCTCTGCCCTGGGATGGGGCTCCTGAGTCCTGTCAGTGCTCCTGGCTGGACCTGCGCCCCCGCTTCCTGCCTCTGCCACCATGAGGACATGGAAAACCTGGGCTTTTCTACTGAGGGATTTGTGTGTTAATTCTCGCATTTCTAAACTGAATCTGAATCCTGGTGAAATATCTGTAAGGAATCAATAAATGCAGAGAAGGAGAGGGACGCTGGATGCGCGTGCCGCTCTGCGGGAAGCAGAGGGTCCCTTTGGGAAGGGCACTGTTCTGTGCGCCAATAGAAAATATGATGCTTCCTATATTTTTCCTTCCTTACCTAACATAACTTTTCTTGGTATGCCTGACTTCTAAGGAAGGGACAAGAATAATAAAATACTGAGCTTGGGAATGTAATGGTGCATATATATTTTTTCAGATTCCTGTATTTGACTTCATTTCAGATTATTTAGAAATTATTCTATAATCTGTTCTGTGTTAGTCCAGACTGTCATTCCAGTCTTCTGGAATAAAATCAGAGATCCAAGTTCTTTTCCCATATTTTCTGCTCGCCTGCAGATATCTGACATTGCTGAGATCTTTTAAATTTCTTCATCTCTAGTGATACTGATTTCCTTGGCATGGTGACTTGAGGATGGTGAATGGAAAGAGATATTAATAGATGCTTTTATTTGGTTTTCACATTCAAGTTATTTGTCACTGTGACATCTGTTTGTAAATTATAAAATTTTCTTTCTCCTTTGAGAAAATCATTTTCACTGGCAGTTTCTAGAAGGCTTTTTATTTCAGTCACAGATTTTGAAGAATGTTGTTTCTTTTTCTTTTTTTTTTTCTTTAAAGTGTCCCTGGTGGATCCTCGTCAGTCTATGTTTTTCTGTACTTACGGTTTTATTTAAGGACCAATGTGGGAGGCAGCAGGGGTGGCGATGGAGTCTGATGGTTGATTGATTAGTTGGGTGCTGATGTCCCTCTAAGAGGAGTTGAGCGCATTTTTGTAAAACTGAAAATGAAGGAAAATTCTAAGAGTAGGGGGATTTGTTTAGTGGTTGGGACAGCTTTATCCTAGTGTTTTTGGAAAATGAATTTCCTGCATAGTAGCAATTAGGTTTCTTGAATTGCATCCTCATTCTATTCAGTTTAACATGATAGTTGTCATTTCTACGATGAGATTTGGGTGTGCAGCTCTGCGCTGAGCCTTCCTGTTTCCCATGGGAAAGATGAAGGAAATGCATATTGATGCTTGGGTTTCTCTTGTGTCCCATAACTCACTGTAACATCAGCTTTCAGGGACAAATGATGGCACCAACCGGGTGATGGGAAGAGGCAGGTTTGGCCAGGAGCAGCTTGGAGCTGTGTGGTGGGGACCACGTGGGTTCCTGTGCAGCAGCAGCACGGAACTGAAAGCCTCTTGATAGGAATGGGAACATCTTGGAAAATGTCTCTTTGCTATCTAGAGAATGAAAGATCTACTGAGAGTGAAAAGGCTAATGCCACTTGAAAAATCCCGCAGATTCAGTTCAGTTGTGCCTGTAGATAGGACCAACCCAAGTTCAGTGCTGTTAACAGTGCACCGTAGATGAGTATGTGAAGTGAGAGTGACGTGACCCCGGTGCTCTTCTGCAGGCTTTAAAAAATATCCCACACAAATAGAAGAGCAACTTGGGGTTTTTCTTTTTTTTTTTTTTTTTTTTTTTTTTTTTTTTTTTTTTAGTAGCTATTTTAACAGAAAGCCCCAAGAGAAGTGAAAATGAAGTGAAGGACGTGCCCCGTGCAGATTAAGCTGTAACACTTGCAGAGAGGTTCGCACGCCCCAGGAACCGTGTCCGGAGGGGCAGGCAGGACAGATGTATCCCGCCGCAGCACGGCCGGCGGGCTCAGGAAGACCGGGTGCTGAGTGGGATGCCGAAAGGAGCAGTGCTGGTGCGCGAGGAAGTGCCCTGGCCGGCTTCGGAGGCGGCTGATAGCCCGCACTGCCCACAAGGCAGCTCGTGCGTCCGTGTGACCATCGCACGCTGCCGGCACCGGCAGGCCGGGCTGGCTCTGACAGAGAGGGACAGCGGCAGCGCGTGAGCAGTAGAGAAGTCCAAGGCTTCCCTGGCAAGCCACGTTGTACTCTTGGCCATCATCTGAAGTGAGCTGTGGATAGAGGAAATAAGGACTGGCGACCACGGATCAAAGCCAGAGCCCGGCGTCCCTGCAGGAGCATGGCACTGAGACAGTTTGGGGGGAAAAAAGAGCTCCTCTCTTAAACCAGCTTGCTGGGTCTTCGGGCTCTACAGTAGCTCCTTGTTCAGCAGCGGGTGCCCTGTGTGGTGAAATCCTTGCTTCGTTTATGACTCCTGGGCTCACGTGAATAAACTCTTTCCATTTCACCTTCTTGCCTTGCAGCAAAATTGCTTCATTTCGTAGGCCTTTTAAATAAATGTGTATTGGAATGAAGGCTTAATTAAATAATAAGGACCTCTGTTGCTCAACTGTTAAATAAAGATCAGGCTCCACTTGGCTGCAAAACACTCATCAGACAGTGCTTAGCAAAACATACCTTATTTTCATAAAGGCATCTGGTATTTCTGGACACAACATTTCCTGCTAGTTCTAACTGCCAGTTTTTGGTGTTTTTATTGTCTTTCAAGGCTTGCTAAGCTGCCGCTTGCTGTGATTTATGTCAGTAATGAAAGCTAGCAGATGGGAACAAGATATAATCAATCAGGTTTTCAAGCTTCTCAAGATTAGCAGTTGTCTGTCTCAACTTATTCCCATCATATGTTTCTGAAGGACTAAGTTAACAAGGATAAAATTGAAAAGGCAACACCTGCTCACGAAGGGTCCCTTGTGGAGACTATTAATCCTTTTTCACAGTTCTTTCTACTGATAACAATAGGGTTCGTGTTTCTCCCCCTTGCAGTTTTGTTATATGTATGTCCAGGGGAGAAAAAAGGACATTTATCAATTTTTGAAATATGTTGTATGTTCCATTTTAGCTCATTATAAGCAAACAGCAATGTTTTTAATTCTGCTCCTAACACACAATAAAAAAAAAAAAAAAAAAAAAGATTGATTACACAAAAGGAGCAATGAAAAAGAAAAAGATTAAAATCACTTGTTCTGTAGATTGGTGCTTAGTGATAGATCCTTGCAAGCTGAAGCATATTCCTTTCAATAGTAGGGTTACAGTATCTTCCCTTTATGTGTTTTTTTTTTTTTTTGTTTGTTTGTTTTTAAAGAAAACAATGATGAATCACTGGTTTATAAATAATGTTATATTCTGTAAGTAACACTAAGCAAATTGCAATTCAATCTTTTATTCTTTGTGCTTGTGAAAATTAACTCAGAGTACCCGGGTTTAGTTTAGCTGCTTTCGTTGTTTGGATTAGGATAGTATCAAAATCTTGCAAGACTTTGTGTTTCTTTAGTTAGTTACACATCATGGGCTACTCCTGGCTTCCAGAGTACTGGGATAAGGCCCTTATGTCATGTGTTTGGCTTAAACACCCATGGATTTTGAAAGGTATTTGTTTGTCACAGCCCTCATAAAGCACCTCTAGAGAGACGTGCCAAATTGCTGCACTTTGGTCTGTTTTAGCACCCTTGGGAAGTCTCTCCTTCCTGATCAAGGCGCAGCCTTTCGGGGAGGCTCCTGGGCACCGCTCCACTCCGTGACCGCTTGCAGGAGAGGTCTGCATGGGGTGGCCGCAGCCTGCCACGGGCTCCCGTGGTGCCGCAGGCCCTCCAGGGACCTGGCTTCGCTGCCGCATTTAGTGTATGCGTCGAAACATGAGCAAAATCTATTTTCCGCAGTTGTTACAAGATGCTGGGCTGGCCAAAAGCACTTGCGTGCAGCTCTCCCCAATTTCCTCAGGGCTCTTCAGCTTTCTTGGTGCTAAGGTCGAAGTCTGTGACTTGGATGCTTTCTCCTTTTTTGGATGGGTCTAATCTGAGTCAGGAAGCAAGCCTGTGACCTTACCTACTTTTTTGCTTAAGTTTCCTTCAAGTCAGCCTGCAAGACATCCGTCACAAGATAAGCATGCTGGGCACAGGGCTATTAAGTGGCCGAGATGCTTCATGAGGAGGGTGGCTGCTTAACTCTCTCTTTGCTTGAGCTCACACAGCGGAGGCTGCCTGGCCCGGGAAGTTGGGGTTTGCTTTCCTGTTGGATGATCTGTACCAACCCATGGGCAAATCTTGGAGCATGGAGCAAAACAGCTTCAGGAGGTCCCAAGAGGCCATGCAGTAGGACCCAAATGTGTCATGGGTCTATATGCACATGCTGCTCTTTTTATAAAGTTAGACATCAAGTGCTGGTAAGGAAATGGGTGAATTTAAAAGGCTGCTAAGTGGACTTTAGTCTGAGCTCTCTTTTTGACTCCTCACTGAAGCCCTTGTGTGGTGATAGGCCGGGGTGAAGCAGTTGGAAGGATTCAGTAAAAATAAATCCACAGAAAAAAAAAAAGGAAAGGATTAAGAACTCTTTTACTAGTCTTCACATAGCCTTTTCTTAGTCTGTGTAATTCTGCTTTCATCCTTGAAGCTTGCTGAAGCTCAAAGGTTCTGTTCTTTTTTTTTTTTCTTTCTTTCTTTTGAATAGGTGAGAAGTGCCAACAAAATACTCTTGTTTACTGAAGCGTTTTTTTTTTTTTTTTTTCCTTGGGAGCATTTACAAACTCAGCAGAGTGCTGGGATTTTTATCAAGGGCAGAAGCTCTTGCCCAAGCCATCCTTTCCTGCCTGCTGACTCACTGCTCAGCTGACTCCTCTTCCAGCCAGGCCAGCACCAGCCTTCCTCCCGCCTTGGACTCTGCCCCCTCCTCTGTCACCAGCGCCTGTTGGCTTGGCTGGCCTGGCCTTGCTTTGGGGGCAGGTTTTCAGTTGGTGCATGTGTTTTGTCACTCAAGATCTCTCTCAGGGTTAGAGATATGTATTAATCACACACATAGAACCACAAAATGGTTGAGATTGGAAGGGACCTCCAGAGATCATCTAGTCCAACCCCCCTGCTCAAGCAGGGACACCTAGAGCATGTGGCTCGTGTTCACATGAACATCAAAGAGCTGGCGATTTTTTTCCTTACTGAAGCAGGAAACCAAGCCAAGGGGGAAGCAGGCAATGCATTTTCTCATCCTTCCCTGTTTCCTCCTCCCTAATTGCAGGAGGAGAGACTGAGTAGAGAGACACAGACAAAACCTGCGCCTGGTTGCCTGATGCCCTGGGGGAAAGGAGCTGCTTTGTTCTTGACTTTACTGAAATGTGGTGGTGTTAACTGATATCACAGAGAAAAGAGCTGGATTTTGTTAACTACTGGGTGGACTCTGTGCAACTCCAAGTACTGCTGTGGGTAAATACTTGGCTGTGGCTCAGTTACCTACTTTCTTTCCCTTCTGCACACAGCATTGTGGGGCAGTTTGTTCATTGGCCTTGGTACTTTAGAGGAAGAGGTGCTGTACCAAATAAGTTGAGAGCGTTAAAACAAAGGGAAACATAAATATATGGCACCACCAGGGCTGCATCGCTGCTGTGTGCAGTGCTCACAGCCTCTCTGCCCACTGGGTACCAACTCTGTATTTTGTTGTGCTCTGCAACGAGCACTTTGCTTCCCATAGCCCACTGATGCTTCTGGGTGAGCAGTTACCCTTGAGGCAAGCTGCTGGCGGCTGTGAGGAAGGAAAACCATAGCTAGCTGGAGAGGAGGCAGTTGTTAACATACAAAAAAAGGCAAGTTGCCCCGGAAAGCTGCACGGACGAGTTCTCCTATGGCTGGAGGTCGGAAATGGTGTCCTGATCCCAGTGCATATCTGGTGAAACGCCTTCTGTCGGGCCTGGCTCCTCTGCCTGCTGTGATTTCTCAGGATTGTGGCAGTGTAAGAGAGGATGCTGTGAAATGGCTTTTTATATAGCAGGGAGCAGGTGTGTGACTATTGCTTTTGACTTGAGGCAGAAGATGCTGCTAGTTACAAGAAACCAATGTCCTGATTCCTCAATGTCATTCATAAAATCCTGCTTTACTTTGAAATATTTCTTCTCATGTGAGAATATTCCCAAAGAAAGATGAGGACTCGATTACGCCTCTTTCCTGCTTCTCATATTAATGTCCAGCATGCATGATGGAAAGACAACACTCAACCAACACTCTTCCCCTCCCAGGTGGCATTGCTGCAAAAGCCATTCTGTGAATTTTTCTAATAGTTTGTACCAATATACAGATAGAAAAAAAAGATAGGATAGAG
>VZSV01000128.1:1501021-1518899 GCA_013398735.1 Nothocercus julius | reverse complement strand
AGCGGTTTATAGTGGTGACTACTCCCATCCCTGAGAAAACTGAGATGCAACTTTAAACTAGGGGACAGGCCTCTTTCTACCATCACAAAGGATACTCAGGCTTAGTAAGAGGGCTGCAGTTCAGTGCATCTGCCCGCCAGAAATGTTGCCACGTTCTGTATTTGTGGTCTGAATTACTCATTTCTATAACTGGATGTAGCAACCATCTTGCTTTCTGACTGTAGCTGATGTAGCAGTGCTTATTTTTGTCTTTATTTTAAGCGTTTAGACATCTGAGGAGGGCTCTGCATGGGGAGGTCCAAGCCAGCGTGTCCGCTTCCCCGTGGCGGCGTGGCCCAGGCCTTGCTGCGGTTGCGTGGGAGCACTCGTGTCTCGGGGCAAGAGGATCAATTTGTCTGGCTCCCAAAACAGCCAGGGCCTGAGCTGCAGTGCGGCTCCGGCCACCCCGCTCTGCCGGGTGTGAGGAGCCTCCTCCCCAGCACCCTGAGGGCAGAGGGCTTGCAAAAGCCCATGGAAACTGTTTCTGTATGAGCTCACTTGCTATTTAGTCCGCATTTTAGGACCATAAGTGATGCCTGGAAGCACAATGAATTGGGAGTGTTGCACTTCCAGCACGTCCAGCCTCAACTGCTTTTTGTGGCAAAGCAGAGAGTTTTAAAAGATGGCTTGTACCAATTCGAAAGAAATTGATCTAAGAAAAAAATCTGCTTTTTCTTTTAAATATTTTTAATTTTAGAAAACTGCATCCTAGTAGCTTAATCTGCTTTTCAAATAATGAAAGATACTTTCTGGTGCTGGTTTTTAAAATTATAATCAGATTTTTATTTCTAAGACTTGAACTTCTAGCATTAATCTTCATTTTGATGAGGACAGGATATTCAAATTCCCCTTGAATTTGATGTATTATGAAGTCTGGGCTTTTTAAATAATATATTCTACAGATAGAGTAACGTTGTAGAGATAGCATACCTTCAGTATACACAGATGCTCACAGGTGCAGATAGGTATATATGAGGTTTATGAAGTGCCCAAGTGTTTGGGCATTTCACTTTGGTTTTAAGTTTAGGTTAAAAAGAGTTTAGGTTATCAAGGGTAATTAGTACTTTCCTTGTTTAAATGCAAAAAAAAAAAAAAAAAAAAAATCTGCAAGGAACATATCGGTCTATCTAGACACATTAGGATCTTTGAAAACCTCCTTTGTCCCATCTTCACAAGGAAACCAAGCCTTTGTTGGTGGTGGGTTTAACAATGAGTCTCCCTAAAGTGATTTTAAATGGAGCTTCACAGGTTGTGGAAATAGTTTTTTTCCAGTATAGAAAGTTTCCCACCACAATTACTTAATTCTTCGCATCTATGTGAAAAAAATATAAATCTTTCAATCTAGATCTTATTTAAAAGTTAACCTGGAAAAATATCGGAATCAAAAAGGATTTCCATATATTTTGTTCTGAGACCACTAAGCCATATTCACGCTGTGCCTGGTCCTTAAGGCAGGGGGATTTCACAGACAGGCAATGAAACGTGAATCTGGTGCTGCTGCAGCCCTGGGACAAATCCCCCCTTATCTGGTGGCTATTAATGGCACGTTAGGAAATGAAGACACGGAGGTCTCTTCGGCTGTCGCCTTTGCCTCGCTGTGATAGCCGCGGGGTGAGCGTCTCGGTGCTTCCCCCGGTGCGGCTGCGTGTGCTGCTGCCGCCACCAGCTCCTTATCGCTGCTGGCGTCACCCTGGCCTCCGTGACGATGCTCTGCGTGGCTGTGGCAGGAAATGCTGCCTGTGAGCTTGCTGCCAGCCAGCAGCTCCTGGGTCTGCTGGAAACTCTGTTTATAGGCTAAACGTGCAGTAAAAATGGCAGTGGCAACAAGGTAGGGTGGATCCTGCGGGGAGGGAGGGGCTTCGCAGTCAAAATGCGAATTTGGAAATTCAAGGGGAGCCTCCTCCTGCTGTCCAGGGCAGCCAGGGCTGCCAAGGGCAGAGCAGCACCAGCGGTGGATGAGAGGATAGGGAAGACTGACACTTTTACGTCTTTGTGCCTTCACTTGGGAAGGAGGGGGAAACAAATGCTGGCAACTAGTTCAGGCAGGTTTTTGAGTAAATGACAAAGTATTTTGGTATGCAGGAAACAACTGCTTCCCCTCTACAGTTTTGGGGCACTTGAAAGGAAACTAAGCAACCCCAAACCTTCTGCAAATAACAGTGACACATTTATAAAGACTGACTGTTCTCCTCTTAAAACATCTTAGTGTTTATCTTGTGTCAAGTGCAGTAATGGTTCTTTTACATCCCACTGATACCGTGGTGTTTGCCTGGGAGCAGTTTACCTTCTGCTGCAGTAGGCTCTAGCGAAGTTTTGTAAAATTTCTCTCTCCTAACAAGACATTCATTATATGTGTAATCTTCCATGTGATTCTGCCCCAAAATATCTAAGGAGCTTTCAAATAGTAATAAATAATAATAATTCAAATAACGAAGACCGCTCACTGCAGAGACTTGAAACTGCCTGTGCTGCGGAAAGCAGGAAGCATCGCCAGGTCTGCGAATGCTGCTTTTGGTTTGCAGATTTTGGGGCCGTTTCCCCTAACTTACGCTGAGTGCTTTATCACGCTGAGGGGTTGGATGTTGGCATGTCGCTTTACGGGGAGGCTGAGAGCCAGGAATTAGCTGCACGCTAGCGCGTTGCTAACGTGGAGTTCGTGGCCACGCACTGGTTCTTGCTCCTGGGGCGCCGCGTCCCTACGAGCCCATGCTGGTTTTGCAGGTCTGCATGTGCTCAGGAGGAGCTCTGCTGCCTCGGCTGGCAGTGCGGAAAGGGATCAGCAAACGTTGGAGATGGCATTGCAGTTATTTAGTAGGACTGTTGCTGGACAGAGCTCGGGGCTTCGGGCTGCCTCCCGAGGGAAGCAGGGGCAGGGCAGACGTAACACGGTGCAGGAGGGTTAAGGGACGCGTGGGTATGTGCCGTGCTGCTGTGCACGTGCAGTGCTTGGGTCACGAAGTGGCTTCTGCAGCGACAAAACGCTCTTTGTCCTTGGGTCAGCCCCTGCCTCGCTGCGGTTACACCATGGGGCTTCTAGGAATGGTACGTTGGGACAGGGGCATCTGCCCTGGAATGGGGTTTGGATGGTTGGCCAAAAATAAACAAACTCGGCGGCTGTGCTTGGACTTTCAAAGCGTGCCGAGGAGGAGGGCCCGGTGTCGCTCCCCGCCACGCGCGTCTGGCGGCGGCGGGCGGCCTGCCGGGGGCCCCCGGCCTGCCGGGGCCTCCCTGCGCTCGCTGCGGCCACCTGTCCAGCGGCAGCTGCCGGGGCCCCAGCCGGAGCCCCGGATTCCTGGCGCCTTCTCTGGCCTTCCTGGCCACGGAGCTGCAGGGGGCAGGTGGTGGTGGGGCGCAGGAGACGCCTGAAGACCTCCTCGCCTCGGGGAGCGCGAGCGTCCCCCGTGTATGTTTGGAGGTGACGGCTCCGAAAGGTGCTGGCTCGGAGAGCGGAGGGGAGAGGAGCCGGCAGCACCCGCGAGCGCCAGCCTGAGTCCTGCCCGATTCATCTCGCGGGTGTTCTTAGCCAGGCCTGCGGAGCATTCTCGTCTCCAGCGTATTTAGGCAGAGGAGATCTGAGACAGTCGATCCTTGTTTTTCATAGGCCCACAGCATGTTGAGGTGTTTTGTTTAACTTACAGTTGTGGTTTTCAGAGTCTTAAATAGAGCCTGAGAACCAACAGAATGAAGACTAACTCCAGTGTATTAAGATTAACTTTCAGAGGGGCTAAGATCAGGGCAGGTCAGATGGCATGTGGGGCTGTTCAGCCTCAGGACACTCTGCTGCTCTCTTGGACATTGCAGGACATAAATGACAAAGCTAAAAACAATCTGGAAAAATATGTTCTGCTTGAAAGGGATTTGGGGCTGGGATCATGGGTATCTCCTTGTATGAATTACTGAGATCTGAGGACACTGACAAACTCCAGCAAATAATTCCAGTTTGCTCTTCCTTTCTTTTCTAGCACAGGATGGGTATGTCCTCAAAGAGTCTTGTAGCGTAGCAACTTCTCATTCAAACTACAGATTACAGGGAAAGTGGCTTGAAAATTGTACCATAATGGATTTCTTTTCAAAGCAAACTGTAGAGCTCTCCTTTTCAAACTGTTCTGCAGAGAAATTTCCTATGGGGTTGTCTTCTCTAGGATTCATTTAGCAAGTTTCTTTCCAAATTAGATCTCTGAAATGCCACATCCATCAGAGTGCACTGTGCATTCTCCACATATTTTCACTCGAAACCTGCCACTATTCCATGGAGCAGATGGGATGATCTCATGATATTAATGGAACAAATCTTTCTGCTAATTCTTTTCATGGTTTAAACGATGTTTCTTAGAAATGAGATACATCGTGACAGTTCACTTGTTCCCACTCTGTGTGAGAAATTCAAACATTATGAAAGTGCCCCAAAACTAGCTGAACAGGACAGAAATATCGTAGAAACAGAGCTATGTATATCACCCTGGAATTGGGTCTCTGTTTTCATCTTTTGTGTAAAATTTTCCAAGGTTAAATACAAGATTAAAGCAATATTAGGCTGTAAGTGAAGCAGGTCCAACTTGCCAGGCTCCTGCAAGTACCACTCCAAAAAAAGAGAATTATCAGAAGAAAAAGGAGGAAGGCAGGATACAAAGATACAAAAGGAAAGTTATTACCTTGGAAAGGACAAGGCTATGGCTGGAAAACTGTCTGCATTTCTAGTACTCCCATAAGCAAAGCTCTGGTATGCCAAATACAATGGAACAAGAGGCTGTTGCTGCTCTCTAGAAAACAAAGCAGGATTTGTTCCTCTTTTGAGTAAGTTGTATTTCTGTGGTTCACTATCGGGCATGTTATTTCAGTGAGGAAGATCTTTCCTGGTGTTCTGTAGTCTCCTCCACTAGAAGAAGGCTGAAGCTGGGGGGGTGGCTTGTGTTGTGCCACCAGTGTCACTAAGCAGGTGAACCTGAAGCTTCTGCCCACTGCTCCTCTTGCCTGAAATATCCCTACAGAAGGAAGACAGTGGCCTAAATTGCAGGCTGGAGAGTCCTTAAAGTCTTCTTTTCTGGTTTGGGGCTACTCATCCAGCACGCAGATGGGCTGGCTACAGCCTCAGGCTAGTGACTCCACTGCAAGAATCACAGCTGGTGACAGCAGAGTGCTGGTGCTGTGCTGGGCTGTTCCCGTTTCGGGTGTTTCTGCACCAGATGGTGGTTATGTTTTGTGAGGGAAGGGAGCTGCGACCATGCGTTTTCTGTGTTAGCATGCATACTGCTTAAGCGATGGGATGGGCGCTGGAAGCTGGGCAGGAGTCGGGATTGTGTCTGTGGTGTTCAGCATGCCGCTGTTTCTTTGAAAAGGGTGTCTGGGGATATGTTGTCCAAAAGTCAATTGTCAAGCATCCATAGGCCTTATTTCAGACCTCTGCAGACCTCATCTTGAACATGTTTGTTTTAAATAAGAAAGCGAGTAAATTGCTATATTTAGTAGCTGAGTAGGACCTCTGTTTTTCATGTATTTATTCACATGGTTAATTGTATTCCAGTGATTACTTCCTTTAAAATTGTTGGAAGTACTCATGTTAATAAAGTTAGCATATGTTAGTTAGCATATATAGCTTATATACAGAAGTAGGGCTTAAATATCTCTAAATTATTTCTTCTCTTCCCAATTGTTTACCAGTCTAAGCGATATGGGTGACTAGAAAAAAACAACAACAAAGTAGTTAGAAAATTAAGTTTTATAACAAGAATCAAATCAGTTACTGCTTTATAGAGGAGTTGACAAGAAGAGGGAAGTTTAGCTGTTGAACCAAAAACCTATTGCCACCTATTGCTGTCATGGCTAGATCTGTTCTTTCAAATGTGCTTTTAGTTTTTCTGGCAGCTATGTACTTTGTAACAGGTTTTGGAAGAACAACTTGATTGCAGATTCCAGTTACAGAAAACAGATTTTCATTTTTTAGAAGTTCAAGAGCTGCAGTTTTCATGAAAAGGAATTGTATTTGCAGCGATTGGTGCAAAAGAAAAAGATGTTTTTAAAGAGCTCTATATTTCCTCTATCATTGCTCATTAGTAACAATATAGAAGCAATATAACCATTCTCTGTGCTTAGGTCTGAAAAAGAAACACTTCTACCTTGCAGAAATATTTTGATTTTTTTTTTCCATTTTAAAAACTAAATTTCTGAGCTACAAGTTTTAAAATGAAGTTATTCTTATACCCTTAAACAATGAGCTTTCTGCATAATGCATTTTTGAGTGCTGTAGAGCTTAAAAGGGTCAGAGGTGCAGTGTGTGGGAAAGTACTAAGATGCAAATAAAGGGACTGTGCTTCTTAAAGTACAGAGTCATTCAGTTGGATACAATTTCTGAATGTTATGGATTATCATCAAATGCTATGTTGGATATTACTTTTGGAATGTGTATTGGGATTCTAGGGTTAAATAGTGGTTTTTTTTTTTTTTTTTTTTGGATGTGGGGGAAATATTTGCACAGAGGAGAAAAAGCACCGAGCCCTAGGTGTCTATGGTGTCTATGCAGAAGTTAACAAACCTGAACCAAGAGCCCCCAACCATTGGAGTGACAGTGGTTGATTCATGGGAGGGCTATTGCTCATGCTGGGTCTGTAGTCATCAGCACTGTTGGTAAGTGTGATAGCATGGGACTGCCAGGAATGTTATAGCTATGCATATGCACTCATATAAATAACACCTGAGGTTATGTCTCTCTAATGAAGGCATGTGGAGACAGGGCTTGCAAATATTTAGGCGTTGGCTTACTGCAGTCATGCAGCTTCTTAAGCAACAAAGAGATATGTCTTTTCTTTTAAAAAATGCTTTTTTTTTTTCCTATTATATTTTGAATAATGAAAAAAATGAAGTAAATATGCAGAAATATTTCAAAAGTGCTGATCGTGAAAGAGGCGATGAGGAAGCAATAGAGCTGAGCTATTAAAAATATCTATGGAGAATTCTGAAAACTGGAGTTATTTGAAAAATGAGCCCTTTCTTCTGATGTCATAGCTGGAAGATGATCCGGGCCCAGGTAAATTAGAGAGGTTTTCCTGGGATAAGAGTTCTTAGTTTCTAGGTGGATTTCATGCTGCCAGTTGAACTCTAACCATGAAGCAGCAACCTGCTTTCAAAGGGCAGATGCATTTGGGTGTTATCTGTGCTAGGAAGACATACAGCCTGGCTGGTAATATCTAAATAGGGGGAGTAAGAAGATATTTATAAAGCCTTCTGAAGAGTAGAGATGGCTTCTGCGTTCATGATACTTCTTCAGTTTCTGAGGTCATATCATGATAAGGTTGGGAATGAGGAACAGACAACAGCTTGCAGTTCTTAGGCTCCCGTTTGGCAGCTGCACATGTTCCAACAGCACCTAAATGCATAATTATGAGTATGCAAGTAAAGATTTTTGTGTGCATGTTCTTCCTATTTGTTTGGGGCATCATCAGTTGGCTAGTAGTAGTGAGTTTTACATTAATTTATTGTTCTTCATACTTGAAGGAGCATGTGTATGATATTGCTGAACTTCTGAAAATGAAGTTTTAACTGTAACTTACATCATTATGGTACCAGAGAACTAGAGTTGCAGATTTGAGAAGAATTTGAAATATGGTGATTGGCAGAATTACAGAAACTAAGTTTGCTTCTAAGCCAGAAACATGATCAGAGCTGTAATAAGAACAGTATTAGTGGCAACCTGGAAAATAAGCAGTTTGCAAAGCGAAATTGTGCCTCTCTGAGTTCTTTCAAGCAGACAACAAGCAACAAGTTAGTTGTCACAGTTTCCTTGGATTTTCACATGGCTCTAAGCCTTTGAAGGTGGGATGCAAAAAAAAGACGTGTTCCTTTTGTAGATTAAGAACTAGCTGGAAAAAAAAGGATGCAGATGGAGAGAGAGAGATGTCTCATATGTTGTCTGCTATATGCTTCAAACCCTAAGAAAAGATGAGGGTATTAAGGAGATGCTATTTGCTGACTCTATAAAATTATTTGTGGGTCAAAACTAAAGCTGACTGTAGAGAAAGATCTTGTAATATAAATGCCTGTGAAATAAAACAACAGGACTAAAATCATTACAGTGCAAAGTAATACGCAAGAAAAATTATACTAATATGCAAAATAGATTCTGAATGAATTTGTTCCATTCAGCATACTGATTTACTCAGTGTTTAGTAGCAGGCAAAGAGGAAATTAAAGATTTAGGAATTGGGAATGGATTAGCATAATAAACGGAACACAGTTGCACTACTGCTGTAAGTCTATGTCTTTGCTGCACTTTGAATATCATGGGGTGTTCTGATAATTTTGTCTCAGAAAGGATATAGTAAAATGGTAGAAATCCGAATGCCACAAGTGATTGGAAACAATGACCTCTGAGATACTAATTAGATAAGGATTCTTCTGTGTGAAAAGAGGCAATTGAAGTGGGGTATGACAGAAGGTTATAAGGACACACTAGTATTGAGAAGACAAGTGAGGAATGTTCATTCACTTATGTTCATGAAGCAGTGGGCAAACAGAAGTTATTGAGCAGAAAAATTTGAAGCAGAAAGACCTTTTTCAAACACTGCATAATTGAATTGCATAACTCATTTCCACTGATGCTGTGGAGGCCAATAACATATATTAGAAATAGAAATTAAATAGTATAAATTAGAAGTTGTCAATAAATAGTGTCCTGTATGCATCTGTGGCTGTATAAAGTCCTTAATCTACAGGTTACCAGCAGCAAACAGCAAGAGAAGCAGCACTTTCTTGCACCCTACTACTGGCAAACGCTAGACCGGGGGGTGCTGGGCTAGCCGAACTTCCGTCTGAGTCAGTGTGTCTGTTCTTATAGAAGATTAAAATTATGATGACTTCAGAATTAGACAGGGTAGACAGAATACAAGTGTAAACCACGGGAACATATGTGCATGAATGTATCCTCCTTACAAATCAGAACGGCTGTTTTAGGCTTTACAGTGTTCTAAAACAGAGATTAACACTGGAAACCACAGTCAGCAAGTTCAAAGAAGAAACAAGCTTTAAAAAAAAAGAAAAAAACATACTCAACTAAGTGTTAAATACAACCGCACAAAATCCTGGAAAGGGGAATTGATAAGTCAATAGCTTTCCGAAAGAAAAAGCTAGGGAAAGAGAGGGTTGTAGTGGGTGAAACGCTGGGGGGGTTATATTGAGACCTTCCTCAACATTGCTCTATTATGAAAAGTGAATATTTGTCCCATCCCTTGAATAAATCACAGCTCTATCTTTAAACTTTAGACATTACAAGATTTGGAGAAGGCCCGTAGTTCCCTAGTGGCTCCCTAAAACATCTCTGTGCTTCCTTCGACTGCTGCCAATGAAGCTGCGTTGCTGATAACGAGACCTTCCCGGCTGTGGCTACCTCCCGAATGCCTCCATGCGGGAAAATCCCTGCAGAGGGTGATTTGTGGTAAAGGTAATGCAGCCTCTGCCTTTACAGAGTTAATCAAAAACCCTTCTCTTAGCCTCTTCCCAGCCATGCCCCTGCTTCTCAGTGGATCTTGATTTTTGCAATAAAAATGAGAGAATGACACAACAGGCATTATCATCCTACCTCTCTCTTGTGGATTGATTGGGGAGGATCTGTGTCGGTGTATGTTCTAGTCTTAATTTACTAATCAGAGGAAAAATCATGCCGTAGCTTTGTTGAAACTTGTCTTGCAAGATACTAAAACCCTGTTGTTGACTTACTAGTAATAATGGAAAAAAAAAAAAAAAAAAGACGATTGGGATAGGCATTAACCTCAAGCTAACCATAGTGAAAAAGAACAATCGGGATAGGCATTAGCCTCAAGCTAACTATAGTAAAACACTCCTCATACTGAGAACTGAAAGCTCTGAGTTTTGTGATGCCGGAATAAAAAAGTGTGTTGGCACTTAGATTTTTTTTTCCTGACTTAGGGTGCCTGTAAAGTGAAGATTTACAGAGGCTGTTACCTATGCATTAGACTCATCCCTCTGCCCCCATTAAAAATTTTACTATTGTAAAAATGTCTTTTCTTATTTCTATTAGAAATGATTAAGAACTGAAATGTCCTTTCAAAGGAGTCTTGGGCCTGATCAGCAAAGGAAGGTAAGACGATGTGTATTGCCATGGCCTGACTGTTTTTAGGAGCAAGTTATTTCAATAGATCGTGTGGTGTCATATAGAAGGTGAAAGAACTCAGGTACTTCACAAATCAAGTGTGGTTAAAACAACTCTCCCAACGGACTGTGACGTGACACAGCCTTTCCTCCTTTGTATCTCAAATATCAAGAGACTTCATCCAAGACAGGGGACAGGACACTGTGGTTTAAAGTCACAAATCAGTTTAAGAGTATGCACATTGAACAGTAATCATGAAATAATGGAATTAATATGCTGAAATTAGGCAGCATTCCCTGTCATAAACACTAGCAAAGCTCACAGTTCAAACTGAAGAAGTAAATTGCAAGTATCTTCTATTACCATGAAAACAAAGTTGGAATAAAGCTCTGCCCCATGAGGACTAAACTTGTAAAACAATTTATGGAAAAAAAATAGATCTGAGGCTAAGCAGTGTGGCAATATTAAAACTGTCATTTCAAATGAACTTCAACTTTTATTGTCAACAGTAATATTTCTATGTATGTAGTATTTTTATGTTCCTATTTTAAACCACAATATTCTGGCTTCCAGATATGCCTGTTTTTTTTTACCTACACGTGTAGGGAAGCCTTCCTAATTGACTTTATTAATCCCTGTGCTTTGTTCATACTTGTGATTCTGCTTGCAGGCAATGGTTGGTGGCTGCATGTATCTGCAAAGTAGCTGCCTCCTGGGACGGTTTCCTTTCTGACACCAAATAGATGGCTGAGTGATGCAGACTTTCCTGGTAAGATTGATACCGAGTCTTCTCCCTCAGAGCAGCTGTCACTTTGGCATCCTGATGCTGAAACCAACTTGGCGCGGCGCCTCAGCAGCATAGGACCCGGAAGGCTCGTACAGCCCCGGCGCACAGGCACCCACCTGTGCCGTGACCGGATCCCATTGCTCGGCGACTGCCCTGCCGCGTGCGGCTCATCAGCAAGGGCTGGTAGCATCTGGTGCTTGTTGTGCATGGTCTGCACAATGTGCGCATGCTCTGACTGCTTTCCTAGCTGCTGCCCGCCTGGCAGGTCTGATAGGGGTAGTGCCACGTTGCTGACAAATCGGCTCCTCCTCTCAACGATGGTCGTCAGCTCTGTGTGATGGGAAAGAGCTTGCAAACTAGCACATCAAAGGTGGAAATGCAGCAGGGAGAGCTGGGGTTTTTCTAAATACTGTGCGAAAATGAAGTGATGAAATGGGACTGAAGGAATATGACACCAAATTCTTATTCTCTGATAAGTAAGCTGTAACCTCCAAGGTTCTGCAAAACTTCCCATAGATAGGGAGCAAGATGGTGCCAGGATGGATATTTTTACAGTGGTTCTCTGCAGCAAAGCGTAAGTTCTACAAACCAAGCCTGTTACTCCAAGGGTGGGACCCATCAGCCAATTGTGTGTTTTTTCAGGTATTGCAGCTCCCCAGCTGATGGCTAGGCAGAAGCAAACAGTACATTTTTAGGTTGAGACAGGACTTTTATAACCAGGCAAAGCAGAACTCAGAAACCTGAATCAGACCTGACTCTGGCTTCAGATGCAGCTCTCCTCTGTGATACTGAGGCACTCCCCTGTCTTAGGGAGACATCAGTCTTTTCCACTCAGAAATGGAGATTAGAGTACTTCCATACTCTAGAGTATTTCCAGGGAAAGAAGGAAAATGCTTTTTATTTTGCATGGAAATACTCCATTGCTTTAGAATGACTGCATTTTATTTAGATAATTTTATTTAGTAAAGATCAGATCCACAGTAAAAGTGTTATTTGCTCCTTGTGTACCCATAAGTATATACTAAGAATCATGCCTTTATCTAACTGCCAGTTAGGTTGCTGAATTGCTTAAAAATGGACCTTGATCCTTGGAGATGCTGATTGACTTTAGAAGGAGTTGGGCAATAGGAACTGATGTGTATGTTTCACAGAAAGCAATCAGAATTGCACAGAAGTGGAATACCATAGCCAAATATAGAAATGATTTTTAACTCCCTTAGAAATGTTCTTTTTCCTGAACTCATTTGCAAAGAATGACCAAGCAAATGATTTTTTGGAAATAAGCAGTGCATAGAAATTAGGAAATGTGTTTATGCCATAAATTTTTTGCTGTTTTATGACATTATTGGAGTAATTGTTTAAAACTCCCTATATCCGAATTGCCTAAAAGTTACTACATGTTTTGCCCTTTCCTAGGAAGGCCACTGGAAGTGTCGAAGTATAGAAAGATGAGGAAAAAACAGTGGGAAAACAGAATACGTAATGTATTATACAAAAGCTTGCATTAGCAACCTTTTCAGTAAGATATAAAAATTTGCTCTTTCATAATTAATGATCTTTCTTTCCTGGTCCCTAATTTTAGTTGTTTGAGACAAGTGGACAAAAGTGCACATCACTTAAAGTCAAGCGAAGCTAACATAGCAGCTTCTATAAAACCTTTGTCAGCCTGGGCATAGAAGAATCATGCAATGAACCTTTTCATGGAGATAAAACTGGAGTTAGAGGAACACTTTTTTTTAATTATTATTTTTTCAATGAATACATCCTTAGTGATTGTTTAAACCTGGAATTGTTCCTGATTAACTCCACGTATGAGTAATCTTTTTCTGGAATAAAAGTATCTTCCGGTTAAGCTTAAGATAGTAGCTTAATGATTAAACAGATGCAGTTACTTGGAAAATACTCACTGTGCAGACATCCTGGGTCTTTTTCCCGGGCTGAATGTAAATGTTTAGTACTTGGGTAGGGAACAGATATTTTTTAAAATTTGTCTTTGGATAACAGACATTCCTAATTTGTTAAAACAAAGCTGAAAGTGACAGTATCTGATAGTTTTAGCATATAAACTAGCAATACCCGTCGGCTGGAATGTGGGTAAAGGAATCCTTTGTTGCTGTGTAATAACTGGGGAAGGCGCAGAAGCTGGCGGCTGCGCTGCGCAGCAGGGGCCTTACGGGAACTATAATGTGTCCTGGCCCTGCCTAACTGCTCCTCGTACAGAGGCAAAGGAGGGGGGAGAGAGAGGGAGTGCCAACAACCTGCTTTTTCTTTTTTTCCCCCACGCAGACAGTAGCTGAGATTTGGACAGGCCTGGGCTTTCACAGGCTTTATTAGGGTCTTTAGGCAGTAGCCTTGGCATAGTTTGCCATCGCTGTGAATGGTAACAGCAGAAAATGTGCGACTGAGTATAACAGAAGACTGGATTTGTTCATCATGTATTTAAAAAAAAAAAAAAAAAAAAAAGATGATGTTCACAAAAAGTATTTATAAATTATCCATCAAAGTAAGTATAAAGGATGACTGTGATACTGAGGGCTTGCTTGTCCAGTTTCTTATCTAGAAATATGGATGTTAATCTAAAAAGAAGACAGAATACGTGGGCCAGGTTTATGTTTACCAAAACAAGCAAACAAAACCTATGGCCTCTATTAGCAAAGAAAAAGTAGAGAAAATAGAGAAGGCCACTAGGAGAGAAAGCTTCTGGGGCTGCTACATCTAAACCTTAACCAGAGCAGCAACCTTTGCTGGCTTTGCCTCCAGTAGTCTGAACGCCGTGTTTGAACCTGCCTTGAACACAGCTCTGGCTCACTCAGGGCAGATGTGGTTTATCTGGTACATGTGAATGAAGTGGCTCTAGTACTGATGTTGTAAAACTGCTATAGGTAATGAAAATCAAGAACTCTAAAACTATTTTTAAATTATTGGTTAAAATATTCCCCTTGAAGACTCATCTTGATTTCCTGGAGAGTGTCTCCAGGGAGACTCTGAATATTTTGCTTCAAGCCTTCTCTTTTCCTCCCCAGTTTTCTCACAGTTACCCATCCCAGAGAGATCTTTCTTCCCTTATTTGATCTCCTTTGGGAGCCTGTGCCACGTTACCTCACACAGGTAACCTCTGTTGACTCTGGATCTCTAGGTTTCCCTTACAGAGAGGGTAGAGGGCTGTAGCCTTGGCTCGCTGGGACAGTAAGAAGGCATTGTGACTGTGAGCACAGGGGAAGCTGGAGCAATGGGTGCTTTGGCCCAGATATGCTGCAAGGCCCATATATACATAGATATTAAGGGAGAGATGGGTGGATTAATGGCCCAAAAGCCTGCGTCTGGTACTGGGTTATGCCTCCCTTGTTGCAAGGAGAAGCACAGTGACACAAGCAAGGTTTTTTGTGCAACACAAAACTGTAGATCAACGGCTAGGCATGGAACAGGCAAGTCAGGGACATAGTCCTAGAAGTCTCACCTGCAGCGATGCAAGAGGCAGAGTGCAAGTGTCTTGCTGAGAGAGCCCCAAAATGGGTGCTCTCACCAAAGGTGCCAATGATGTAAGTTTAAGCTTAGGCTGCCCTTACTGGGGGGAATATTACACAGCTGTATGTGACCAGTGAATTAGAATATGTATGTATATGTCCAAAATGACTGAAGTTTTATGCCTCAGTAAATTTGGAAGAAACATCCTTAATTATTTTTACAGCAATCCAAAATATTAATGTTTAGTTTCCTTTTCTCTCATTTCTCTATAGCTATGCTCAGAAAAAGCGCCTGCTCCAGTGTGTTTACAAGGACATTTATTCTCTAAACAGTCTGCGCTAGTTATTCTAAAACTACTTAAGGTCGGTACCTGACAGCTTGGGTGAAAAATATTTTCCTATTATAAAAGACTTAAAGAAACTGATATTCTGGAAAATAGGGTATGGATGCAGAACAACTCAGAATCTGGACGTTTTTCTTTCATCACAGATTTTTATATGTGTAATATTTTACCTACAAAGGCAAAAATGTTTTCACTTTGTAAACCAGTAAAGAATGGCAGAATGTTGTTTACAGTTTTATATATTCAAGAGAAAAAGAAGTTATAAAAACAGCAATATCTTGATTGGGTACTGAAATTTATCTGATTAAAACAGTATAGCAACAACTACAAAAGTTGAAGTTTAGGAATCTTTTTGAAAGGATAGTAGAGTGAGATGAGGCAATCTTCATTTATTTGCAAATGATATAAATATGATCAGAGTCTGTTCTGTATAGTTCAGAACAGTAACTGTGTAAATATAAATGTTCAAAAACTTTGGTTCAAAGCAAAACATTTTGCTTATTCATTATCAAGCACATTACCTCTACTACTGTTTTTGCTAGTCCTGAAATTCCTGCTAAATCAAACCCAAAAACATCAGTAAAGGAAATTCTAGTAAAAATAGCCTGATAGTCTGGATGCAAGAAAGACTAACAGTCCAACTGTTTATGCAGCTCATGAGATGCATCCGTTCAGAAAAAAAAAGTAAATAATTTGGAGAACAAGCAGTTCTAAGCCTGGTATGTGTTTTGCATTGAGAAGAAAGCATTCAGAAGGTTGATCCAGGTTAATAATGCTTAGAAGTAGTTTATGGTTCTGAACTGAAACAAACTTATGGCTTTAGAACTTGCACAATGAACCAAGCGTATTCTGACCTGTATCAAAATTTCACCTGGAATTACATCAATTATAAGGTGTTTTTTTAAAAACTGAAATGTGAAGGGGATGTGTACATATTTTGACTTTTCAGAACCATTTCATGTGCTGCATTAAAGCTGCACAGCTGAGGATCCATAAGTTGTGTATTTCTTTGCATAAGATACTTTGGTTATGCAAATGATAAAAGTTCAGAAATGTAAAGCATTGTTCCTTGCCTTCCTTTTAGGGAAGGCTTAAAATGTCTCGCCAAGCTCTAGCTTTTCCATCCCACCTCTTCTATTTTCCAGAAATTATTTTTTTTCCTTGCTAATTAACTACACAGTTGTCTGGAGGAGGAAAGTATTACTGGCACTAAAGCTCGCTCAATGTGCAGACACAGCAGGCGAACACCTTGTAGCTCTTTGGCAGAGTACCAACATACCATTAATAAGCAAACAGCTGGGAAACTCAGCTATAGCAAAGCATTTGATACAGAAAAGAAACTTAGCTTTGATCTGGTTAATACTTTTCTTAGAATCACCACTGTGTTGGGTATAGTACAGTGGTCAAATTTAATAGGTCATAGTAGCTAATCTTTGTCCCCCCCTTTATACAGGGATGGTACAAGAGGAACACTCGAAGTGTGTGTTGGTTTTAGATAACCCACAGTGGGTTATTTTTTCTTTTTTTTGAGGAAGTGCAAAGGAAGGAAATTGGGATTTTTCCAAAGTGTGTGTTTTTTTTTTTTTTTTTTCCCCCCCTCCTCCTCATCTAGAGCAAATTAAAATAACACAAAATGATGACAGACCATCCAAGGTAAATCCAAGCTGTTTGTGTGCAGTTCTGCTCCACCCTGTGTACGATCTATTTTTGTTGTTCCTGCTGTGGTCGCTGGAGACAGGTTTTAATATAACTATGTTTTGGAATGCTTGTTTCTGCATCTGGAGTTGAGAAAACTCTGTCTCAGCCCTCAGCAAAGTCTCTGAATAACAACGAGCCGGTAAAACATGTCCAGGCAATGCTGGTTGGAGAGGGAAGGGGGAGAATTCTCATTCAAAGGGCTCTGGATATGACCTGGAAGTTCTTCTGTGACTCCTTACAGAAGTTATCACGTATAAGTATTGCTCAAAGTAACTATAGTTACTGTAAGAGTACTGTAAGCATGCAAGTTTAAATGCTCCTGAAAGGCAAACTACGTAGCATTGTGGGCTGTGTCAAAGTCTGTTTTCAAAGCCTTGTTTTCCAGTCTTTGCTAATTGCTGCCCAGTGCACAGCCAGCACTGACCCTGCTCTCCTGCAGTGAGCCCGGGACCCCTCCTCTCGCGGGCCCTGCAGTGCAATGGCAGGGCAGCGCTTATGCCAGGGCAGCTCTCAGCTGCGGCAGCGGGTGTAACGGGATTGAGCCCTGGATTAAACCTTTGAATGAGCTGGGCACAAAGAGCAAGTAGGGAAAGCTTCTGTTGGGGAAAAAATGTCTGGGACCCTAATTTAACAAAATGTTTTGTTCCCACACTGGATGCACATTTTTGGTGTGTTTTCTCTATTCTTCTGATGGTCTTGATGGTCTGCGTTAATTCCATGGAAGCACAGTATTGCTCCATAATGAATTACTGGGAATGTTAATGTGCGAGTGCTCTGTCCCCGCTGCTCTTCCCTGTTTTTTTACGGGACTTGCCTTCGTGAAGAGAGACTTGTCTGTCTGCAACTTAGAGTCTTAGAGCAGTGGAAAAGAAAAAAAGCAGAGAGAGAGAGAGAAAAAAAAAGTATTACTCCACCGATTTAACGCTTGCAAGGGTTTAAAAGCCCTGTGTTCACTTGTTTAATCCTGACTGCTGTAACAAAACGTAGTTGCACAAGAGACAGAAATCTCTTCTGGATGCCTAAAAGCGTTGAGGTGTCCTTGAAAATAAGGGGGCCCCCTTAGAGGGCTACGAGCGAGGGCAGGTGGCTTTGCATCCCCTACTGCTTTATCTCGTATTATTTCCAAACAGCTAAGGGGTATAAAACCCCCTCGGGACGTGCCCGGGGCCGCTGTCTGTTCTCACTGCAGCCGTGCGCCACCAGCGCTACCTGCGCGCCGCGGCCCCGCCCGTCACGCCGCCGCGCGGCCGTTTAACGGCTCCGCGCGCGTGTCCCGGCCGTTAGCGCCGCGGCAGTGACTGAGAGAAGCGGGCGCCTCCTCGTCGCCCCGTCTGCGGCGGCGAGGGGGCCGCTGTCCCCGCCGGCAGGGGGGACCCAGGCGACATCTTGTGGCCTGGCCGCCCTCCCCGCGGCGGGGCTCCCTGGCGGGGCGAGACGGGAGGCGGGG
>VZSV01000128.1:1478452-1500581 GCA_013398735.1 Nothocercus julius | reverse complement strand
TCCGCAGCGCGGCTTCCTGCGCGGGCCGCGCCGTCTCCCGCGCGGGGGCAGCGCAGGTGCCCGTAGGCTGTGCCGCCGGCCTCGTGCTCGCGGGCCGGGCGGCTTTGGGGGAAAGAAAGTGCTGTTTGCGCTTAAGGCCGGGGGGGAGTGAAATTGCCCTCCTGGGATCACCATTGTCCTGACTTCATGTTATGTGGGCGCTGGAGCTCAAGACCAAACCTGCCTGGGAGTGAAAGTGGGGGATGATATGAGGAGGACTGGGAAAAAAAAAAAAAAAAATCATTTAGCAGCACGTGGGAGAAAGTCAGGAAGATCCAAAGGCAAAACTGGGCTCCGCAACAGAGTGGAGGAGCCCTCGCATGTTTCCAGCTGTGTCTGAGCAGGCTGCCGGACCCCACCCTGTGCAGCAGTGCTGGTGGAGCATGGCATCTGTTGGGTACTGCCATGAGATGAGCGGCTCTCTGCAAGTGTTTGGGTTTAATTTGGGAGAAGGTGAGCCAGTAATCCCAAAATGGAAGAAGAAAATGGGAAATAAATCACATCCTTAGTGAAGTTCGCTAAACTTAGTTAAAAATGTGGTTGCATAGAAATCATTATGCATACAAGCATGTAATCACAGGTAGCCAAATTTCATCTCTGTTGCAGCGCACAAAGTCCCCAGGATATTCTGAAGGACAAAGTATACATCAGGGATTCCTTTTGAGAAGTCTCTGTCCTAACTCTTAGCAGGATTTAGTGTTTGTTGGTCTTTGTTTCATTAAGAAAACAACATTTGAGCTTGTTAGTATCTCATGGTGTTGTCAAATGCTGGTAAAATGAGCGTGCCTGAATATGCAGACATAGAAGGCTCATTACTCAGAAGTCAGTAGAAGGATGGTCATAGTACTCAAGCAAGCCTGTAGCGTCTGGCTGAAATGCTTCACTGATTACTACCATGGAAGTTCCAGATTGTACAGTATATAGTAAATGCCTTGTCAGTACCCAAAGGCATTCCAAATCTAGGGACAGAGCAGAGCCCCATGCTCTGTCTGCTCCTGACATGGCTTTCTGAATCCAGGCTTTCATGGGAAAAAAGAGCCTCTAACAGAGGCAAGACTAGATTAGTGAAACCATATTTTATGCTGATATGAACCTCTGAATACGAGATGTCTTGACTTTTTTGGGGGCCTATTTGTGTTGTACCATAAAGAAAGATTGTCTAATGATTTGAGTTCTGCTCTGGGTCTTGGAAAACCTGTGTGCAGTTCTTTAACATAGCATGAGCTTGTTACCATCATTCTGAGTCTGTTAGCATCTTTTCTGTATCTATAAGAGCAGTAGTGCGTGCCTGTGAGAGAATAAGATGTTAAACATGCTGAACTGCTTTGTGTGACATCTTCCTGGTGGAAACTGTGACCGTTTTTTATAGGGACAGGGCTGTGTTCAGCTCCCTTCATGTAAATTATGGTGTACAAAACAGATAGGAATTTTAATGGAGAAATTTGAATTGAGGGCTCCCATGTTGGGCTATACATTTGTAAACTGACAGTTAAAAATTTAAGCTAATCCTGAGTAACTTGTTTGGCATGTTCAACAGACAGCAGTTTAGATTTCTAAATGAACTGACCGTGGATAGGTAGAGCAAACCGTGTTGGTTCTCTAGATGAATAGTGAAGGTGGGAATGGAGGTCTACTGAGGAAAAAAGTATGTCTAATCCCTACATGCTGCCTGTTATCAATAACATTGTGCTCCAGCTCTGTTGCAGGGGCAGCTTTATGTCCGGCTACTCCTTTAGTCATGTAGAGTGGCACAGTAGCGACAGGCTACAGTAGAAGTACTTATTTCACCGCTTCTTCTCAAGGGAATGCTAACCTCAAAGCTCAGTCATGGCTGTTTGAGTGTGAAAACTGTTAAGCACTTGCTAAAATATACAAAACTCATTTCACTGTTGAAACTTAATTAAAAGTGACATATCAGTTCTCATCTGGTGGGCCTGTCCTTCCAAACCAACCTCCCCCTTTCTCTGCTTCTCCCAAAAAAAAAAAAAAAAAAAAGCTTTATAAAATCAGAACTGAATTGCTGCTGACATGTGCAAGGTCGCTGGATGCTTGTGCAAACCAGCTAATGTGAAAAAAAGTACATAAATTCTGTTCAAGGGCTGCTGTAGTCTGGCTCAGAACAAGGGTTGGTAAAGCATGCTAAACGATCCTTACTTAATTTTTCTCTTTTTTTTTTTCCCTGCTGAGTGATTCGATGTTAAGCATTATGAAAATTCTTTGTAAAGTGAGGGTGGAGGAGGTCTAGGAAGTGTGACAAATAGAGACACAGCGGAAATAGCCTTCAATTAAACGGAGTATTTGCCTTTGATCACCTTTCTATTTAGTCACTGGATACTTTGCGAATGCATATTAGCTTTAAATGGTAATTTTTTATTTCTTAGCATTAATTACTAGTGCTATGTTTGCTAATGAAGAATTACTTCAAGTAGCATGGATAAATGACTGTTCAAGAGCTGGTTTCAATTTAGTTGTAAGTGGTACCAGGTTTAAAGTTATGAAGTGATAGTGATGTGTGTGTGTCTGTGAGAGAGAAGCTGAAAAGTTCCTCAGTAGGATAGGAGAAAAACTTTTATCATATTGCAGTAATGGAAAGTGGACTACTAAATACGTGTGGGTGAGGAGGATAGCAGAAAGGGCAAATGAAGCTCCAAGAGAACTGGGCTTGTTGCCATGTATAAGATTGTAGTGGCTTTAGTCTGTCAGTGTGATGAAAAGAAGGTAGTTCTGTTTCTAAGAAATGATGGCAGACCAATTGCAGTTCACTTAGTCTGAAAAGTAGAAGATTTGTAGCTTTGAGGGGCCTGAGGGTCTGGGACTGTGTAACTGCAGGAGTGAAGTTAAATATTAAGTAGATCTGATAGAGCATGTGAGTGTATTTAGAGTATGTTAATGGGGACTGTACTGACTAGATACATGCGTGAGTGCACACCGTGTAAGATGTCCAACAAGTCCTTTCCGGTCCTTTTTGGTTATAACTCAACAATGATTTAAGCAAATTTCATGAATTAGAACACAAGCCCTGTGAATATTTACATTTGTCTATAATGTTATTTGCATGTGATTCTGATGTTACTGTGAATAAAAGTGAAGAGCTAAATTGATTTTTTTTTTTCTTGTTTAAGGCAAAAAGATTGAAGCAGTAGTAGTCAACAGTCAAGATGGTCTCATCAGAAGAAAAAACTATGTTAAAAGCTGTGGATAGGCACAAGTCTACATTGACCATTAGCAGCTATGAAGTCTTAAAAGTTGTAATATTTTGCTGAAATTCCTACTTGTGGCAAGTTTTGCTGATATTGCATTTCTCTACTGCTAGCCATTATATCGCTAAATGACAAGGCTGCCTGTGGTCACATGGTGGCTAGTGCTGTTGTGCTGCTGTGGTGCATCCTCGGTGGCACTCAGCCGGTGCTCCTGTGTTGAGCTTATGGACTTTCTGCTCCTGTAATAAAAAGACTGGATTATGCCACTCTGCAGTGCGAAGCAGCAGTTTCTGCTTTCAGCAGTGTTATAGTGTAGTTCAGGCTTTAGATGTGACTGAAATTAGTGACAGTAAATAGTTGCTTCCTTAAAATTTAAATGCCTTAATAATGATGGTCTTTAGTGCATCTAACAATAATAATAATAATAGGGTTTTTTTTAATTATTTTTTCTTTTTTTTTTTCTTTTTCCCTTTTCCATAGTGTCCTGTTACTCTAATTTTCTGGAGTGTCTGTCTTTTGTGTATGCAAACTGTTCCTGGATGATGTTCTTAGATGCTTAGTTTTCTCATTTATGATAGTAGGCCAGGTTGCTGTGTGTGCCCCAGATATATGGAGGTTCTGTGGCAAAGCCAGAGTTAAGGGAAGCTGGGAAAGAAGAGAGAGAAGTAACTAAGGAATAAACTTGCTAGGACAGCAACAGGGGTCTTGATTTTGGAGGTGGTAAAGGAAAGATATAAAGAAAAAAATCCATCGTACTAATGTGCTTGGTAAAAGAAGAATTAAATACTTTGGTTGTTAGTATTAGGAAAGGGAGAAGAATTGCTTTGGTTGCTATGGATGGAGTCAAACTGCAGTGAGAAGATAAGGGACTTTTCTGTTAGTGTTTGTTGTTGTTCTGCACCCCTCAGCGTGTTAAATCAGAGCTGACTTGTTACCTATTTCGGAGACTCAGCTGAACGGGCAAAACTGTATGTGACAGAGAAGGATGGAAGAGAGGCCGTGCATTTTGTGAACTGTCTAGTCATCGAGTGGGGCAGGTCATGTTTACAAAAGCTTGCAAACCCCACCAGATAGTTTCCACTGTCTGGCTTGTAATCTTGTTAGGGGAGAAGTTCAAAATCTTATTTATTTATTTATTTATTTATTTATTTATTTATTTATTTATTTATTCCTGAAAGGGTCAGGGAAAGGTTGCGGTCAGTCCTGCCCAGTACTAGTAAGAGGAGGAGGATGGAGTGTACTGTTGCACTGATACACACTAGAAAGTTGCCCTAGTTGATTCCCTTGCATCAGTGTGAAAAAGTAGTAGACCTTTGTGTAAATGGACTTGCTTGTGTTTTGACTTAAAACAGATTTAGTTTGGCCTAAAATCAATAGTAGTTTGATTTTCTTAATAACCAAAATAGACTTAATATAGCCTTCTGCTCTAATATGATTGAATTGATGGAATTAAACTGAATTGATGGAATTGATGGATTTGTGAAGTTAAAATTTAAATCAGTAACTAATTCAGTTTTGTGCAGCTGAAACCCGAAGCTGAGCGAATTCAAGACAAGGGGCCTGGCAAGCTGTCAAAACTGAAGAGCAAGAGAACATGACAATGTATTCCTGCTAACTTGTGCACTTCCTATCAACTATTTGAATTAACCATTACATGTTTTTTTTTATCTGTCATTTTTGAAAAGGTAACCTTAGAATCAGAAACGAAGTGCAGGCAGTAAAGCTGGTTATGACGGCCTGGCTGTTGCAGTTCTGCAGGTCTGGCCTTTGCATGGCAGGCCCACTTTTGCACCAGGAGCGCTGGTGCGCAGCGTGGGGCGAGGGGTGCCCGTCCCTGTTCCCCATCTGTAGAATTCACTTCAGCTAGGTAAGTTCTTGTGCTATTTGTATAGGGAAATTCTTGTCCTAAACAGCAGAAGTGAGATTGATACAAGTTGTGCCTGTGTGAATGTTTTGCCAGTGTAGGTATGTCATTTACTCAGGGTATTTTTGTGTTTCACTCCAACTTGTGTTCCAGATTGACGAGTGGCTTTGCGAGTACAGCTGGGTTACAGAGTGGGTTTGTTCTGGGGAGCTTGTGCTCGTATAGCTCTGCGGATACTTGCAAGGCACCAGTGAAGTCACAGGTCACACACGGAAAATGTGCTTCTCAGAAGAGTTTAATTCAAGTGGCTCCAAAAAGGCTGTGCCAGGAAAGATGTGTTACGCTACAGTCCTTTCCCTTTAGCTGTGCAAATTGGCCAGCACTGTAGCGTTGACTTGCACAGCAGAAATTCATGGTGTAGAACTAACTTTCAAATGTAATGCATGGCAAATATCTTATCCAGGTACTCAATCTCCTTGAGACACTTATTTTTTAGGGGATTGTACACTTTTTAGATAACACTTTTTATGTTCACCTGCGCATGTTTAAGATTCTTGACCAAACCTGCATGACTTCTATTACATTGCTATTATTGAGAATGAACAGAAGAGTATTTAGTTGCAGTGTCAGTAGAGCTTTCCATGAAGGACTCTAGGATGTGCCTTTTGTCTGCAATGCTGATAGACAGCCTTGTGTTCAGATGCAGAATTAAAAAGCAGCCCAGGCTATTAGTTTCAATTAAAGCTCATAAAGCTGTTATGCTGTTACTGGGAGGTACATGTACCTGGTAGAAGAGCTTTGTTTCACGGCTTTATATTTGCTGAGCCTGACTGATGAATATGTGTCTAATGTAACAGGTACCATGTCTTTGGTTTGATGCTGTTGCTGGAGTGTAAACTTTGCAGAGTGGCAATGATAGGTTTAGGAGAATAATGACTTAAGATTTCTTATTTTTAAATATCTGTTAATTTTAAATGTTCTTATTTTTAAATGTCATTAATTTAAATTTGAATAGAAATCTGTGGAGGCACAAAATCATCTCTCTTAAGGCTATATGTTTGGAAAGAAGTGTTGTTCTGTAAGCTACTTCTCTGCATGTAGAACATAGACCTGTCAAACCCTTACACGACTTGGCTCAATTAACCAAAATTGTTTCAAGTTTTGCTCCATGCTGTACTCAGCTCTTTCTAAAAAGACTGAGTTTATACCAGCTAGTTCTTAGGAAATAATAATAGAGTATACATTAACCCTAATGAACACAGCATATACTAACCCAGACAGCCATTATAGCCAAAGTATTAGACACATCTCGGAAACAGAAGAGGAATATGATCAAAATGTTAATTCCTAGCTGCTCTGTAGGCTACTAACTAGAACAAAATAGCACAGTATGAGCAAGGACAGATCTTGATCTCAGCGAGAAGAAAGGCAAGACTTTTTATTAAGCTAAATGAAAGTTAACAAGCTATATGCTAAAGACGCAAAGAGTTCTTGACAAGTTGTGTTCTTGAGCATGGGTAGCGAGCCCCAAAGAGCCCAGTGTGAAATTGGGTCCCAGACCTGGGCAAAGCGGTGTTGGAGGAAGGGTTAAATAATTAGAAAAACCAGCAGCTATTCTCTTTGGTTTCAAACTGGCTGGTGTAGACAAACATAGACAAAGTAAGCATGACTGTGTGCGCATGTCTGACTGCTAAAGCCTTCAATGAAAGTCTCCCTGAAGGATTCCACTATAAAAAGGCCTGAATGCTTGATGTTGTTTACTTCAAGTAAGGATGAGGGCTCGTCCTCTGCCCCTCTTATCTGATACAGACTTGTTTTAGGACTGTAGCTGTGAGCTAGATGGGCTAAAATGTATTTGAAGAGCAGAACCTTTATCACCTAAACCTGAGGGGGAGTGGACTGGACAAGCGCGTCTCCTTCCCTGTGGTCAGCTGAAGTGAGCGGTGGGCTGCAGGCGGCGATTGCCGTGGCCTCGCTCGCCGTGGCCTTGCTCCACACTGCTGCGCGGCTGCTGCACCCAGAATCGAGCTGTGTTGCGCTGGCATCCCCAAGGGGTCAACTGGCAAACAACTGCTTGGGGAACTAATCGTGGTCTCGTCTCACTGACTGACAGGCACGTGGTGCTATTATTAAAACATTATTAAATATTATTAAAACATGACCCTGTCAGCTACAGAAGGGTAGAAAGCAAGGGAAACAGAGAATATTGATCAGCCTGCAGGGATATAAGGAGACTGCCATGCAAGTATGTGAAGTACACAGTGTGTGCAGCATAAGGCCCATGTTTCTGCGTGCTGGCCTGTTTCGGAGTGACAGGATTTAGGACGGACTTGCCAAGAGTCCTTCTGCAGCAGGGTCATTGAAAGGAGCACTATATAGTCAAGTAATCTGCAAGTTTGGATATTAAAATCTTGCCATGGTTTCTCTTTCCATTTTCCATTTTTTTCCGAGGTCTTGCAGGCAGTGAAGAGTTTTCAAGCAAATATTCACAAAGAGCTGGGATGTAGTGGTAGGTTTGCAATACAGGCTGTGTCAGAATTATTCTGAGAAGGTAAGATGAAAATTTTTTACTGGTTCTGTAATTACAGGTCTTACTGTTTTCTTTCTGGCCAGATGGTTAACCTCTAATGAATATGACTGTCACTCTCGTGCAACTACTTTCATTTGTGAATAAGACTCCTTAAACTTCCATATATTTAAATAAGGATAAGAAATAAAAGAAGTATTGATCTATCTTCATCCACATCTGGGGTTGTAGAGGTATGGCATTATGTTTAGTGTTAAAAATAACATTAATATGTGTAGAGAGTTCTAATTCATCCTTTTGTTGTGGTGGAGCAGAAGAATATCTTGTACCTTGCATGAAGATCAGTAATAGCCTGTGCTCTAACTACTTTGGAAGCAGTGTGCTTATTGTCCAGTCTATACCTGGAGTATTTGATGGATCAGGTCTGTTCTTGCGTAAGACCTACGTATATCTTTGTAGTTTGACTACAAAATGTTTTTTATTTAATTAAACAATTTCAGTATATAGGTTTCTTTATGTAAGTCTCTCTGTTATTGATGATTCTTTAGTAAATAGTATGCAGTTGTCTAACCTGTTTCAACCAAAGATCCCACTTTAATGTATAGTGATATTTATTGTTTCTATTTCTTTAATTGTGAAGTAGGAGGAAAGAGGAGGGAAAAAAAAAAAAAAAAAAAAAAACATTCCTCAGATTAGTGTATTGAGTTTTGGGTATGTTAGAGACATAAACTGTTCACCAGCCAGCATGTGCCACTCTTGCTTTCTCTGTTAAACTCTACCCAAAATCCTTTCCACGTGTGCCAGAGCAACTGTTACTTTTACAAGGAATGTAATAGGGTAAATTCTTCATGGAAGATATGTAATCCATTTCAGAAGAATTGCTGTTTAAAATCAGCTGCTGTTTCTTATAATGTTTTAGAATCAAGCTGGAACTGGGTGAAGCGTTCTAATTGTAACCGTAAAAATACAATGTGAAGATATTCTGCAGAATGCACAGGGATTAGGTTATGAGGCTAATGGCCACTTAAAAATAAGCAAGCAAAAATCAGCAGATGGTGTTGTGTGATGTTAACTAGATAATTTACACCTTAGTGTTTTTTAGCAGGAGTAGGGTACAGGTAAGGCCCAGGAACATATGAAGAAAGAATTATGTATGGAAAAAAAATCTGTAAAACATTGAATAATAAAGATTTGCAGCTCTAATTTAAAGAGCAAGCCAGATGTATTCCACTACTAGATACCTAGGGTTAAATTGTGTATGGCTTGGAAATCACAGTAAAAAGCAGAAAGTGCATGTTCTCAAATCATGTTTCTCAGAGCATTTGCTTGTGAGGACTGACTGGCTTTGGCTCTGCTGGAGTGTCGGCCTTTTTTTCTCATTTCCTGTTACAGAACTGCATCTAAAAATATGTAATTTCCTAAGATTGATTTCCTTTGAGTTGTCCTTATACTGTGAGTGAGGATGTTATGACTGTGTTTGGAAGGGAGAGAATTCTCAGGATCAAAAATGGATGAGAAATGGGCTCATGGGATACTCTCTGTCTGTTTGCAGTCTACAGCATAAAATTTTGCCTGTGTCCCTCCATGGTAATAAGGTACAGATCCTACAATTGATTTCACTGTTCATGCATGAGCCTCGAGGTTACTTTTAGCTCTATTCTTCTTTGCATTTGTCTCCAGCTTTCAGGGCACTTTGGAGATCTTTGGGATGTCCCTATAAGACCAGCAAATAAGATCTATCAGTAATTTGTTAATTAAATCTGCTGAAACATGCTGATAGTATCTGTACAAATGAGTGAATATCTGATAAAAGACTTAGGATCTTCTTTCTAGTGAAGGTGAAGGAAGCTTTTTTTTTTTTTTTTCCCGCATGGGAATTGAGCATATTTTGCTTTTGCCTGCTTCAGATAGCACTGGTAATCACACCCGTCCAAAGTAGTTTTCTAGAGTATGTATTTAAAAAACAAAGCAGCACAAGATTGAAAATGTGATCGTAACGACTGATGCCTGTAACGCCTGTGGTTGTTTGCTCAGCACAGGCACAGGTCAAAGATCGGCGGGAAACGTGTGTTTGTCTGGGAGTTGCTCTAGCAGCCACCTGCCACTGCCAGCCAGCCCAGGAGTGTCAGCTGGGCTTGAATTTCCTGGGATCTTCTTCTTCTTCTTTTTTTTTTTTTTTTTTTTTTTTTTCTCGCAGCTTTTTTTTTTTCCCAATAATTTTATAAAGAGCCTTGTAAAGGTTGTTTAGTTGTGCATTCTTTTCGCTGGCGCTGCCGAAGCAGTATAGTGGTTAAATCTGCTGGCTGTGTCTGGGCCTTTGCTTTGTCCAGCGAAGTGTATGAAAATTGCTCATGGCTCTTATTTAATCACCCATGTTTGTTTAGTATGAAATGAGAGATAAGTGAAAATGACATAATTTTCTTGGCTAGAGGTACCAGAAATAATCTGGTATATTTTTCATATGTAACCAACTGTTGTAGCTGATATTAAGAATACAGCATAATTGTGTAACCCCTGAGAGTTTTCATCCATTCGGCTAACTTTTCTGCTGGAGAAGTGGTGGTAATCGTGTAACCTGGCCCCAGAATGTTGCTTAAGAATTAGGTTTCCTCTTGCTTCTCAGCCATGCTGCATTTCTGCATTCAGTGAAAGAAGACTTTGTTGTCGTCTGCTGAGTCCTAGGAATAGATGGATTACTGTTTGCACCACTTGCAACCTACAAGAAGACATGGTATTAAAAAAAAATCTGAAAGCCAATCATTATTTCCAGGCTGCATTCAAGTGAGAATGTGGGAAGCAGGAGAAGATGGAAAAAATGCGTGTGCAAGGGGGAGCGTGCAAAAATTAAGTATGTCTGCAAGTGGAGGCGGAGCAGAATGTAGCTGGGGAGAATGTAGTGAGTTTCCTGGCACAGTCTCAAATCTAAATAATTATGAGCACAGACAGCTTGTTTTCAGACCTTGCAAGCCTGCAGAAATTCTCAGTTTGTACATTTCTGCTGACAGTAAAATACAGTACTGCTTCTTCATTCTGTCCATGGAGGAATTTGTTGTGAATTTAGGTTTAATTCTGTTTATCCATTTGAGCTGTTTCTGGATACCTGCATGGAGCAAAGGAAACTCATTAAGTGGCTAGACGGAATGGGCACCTTCTTGGTGTATGACTGTCTTCCACTTCAATAATATCTTACTGGAGTGACACTCTTCAAAGTGAACTGTTTTCAGTTAATTTGGTAAGTATGTGTCAGTAAATGTATCCAGTAACACATCTGTTTTTCTGCTTAAGTTTGAAGAAAAGTCTCACTCAAAACTTTTAATCCTGTTTTACACATTGAGTCTAAGGCTATGATGGAGGCTGTGTTTTAGTTTGTAAGTGACTTTCAGCTGTCTAAATGTTTGTTTGCCCACAGCTTACGTACTTACTTTTCGAATATATATGTCAGAGTGTCTCATTTACACCTCTGAGTGAGCATTGTGGGGAGAACTTCTTATCCCACTTCCCCAGGATGCATGTCTCTGGTTGCTTTGGCTTGGTTTTGAGAACGTGTGGGGTAGAAGTCTGGTCAGAACT
Source organism: Nothocercus julius (assembly GCA_013398735.1). Lineage (NCBI taxonomy): Eukaryota > Metazoa > Chordata > Aves > Tinamiformes > Tinamidae > Nothocercus > Nothocercus julius. Next base: position 1,489,381 of record VZSV01000128.1, on the reverse strand, counting down.
TCTGTTCTGTTCATCTTGTTTGGGTGAATTTCCCACTAAGGCTTTGGTCAGCACGCGTTACTTGAATGTGGTGACAGACTTGTTTTGTCAGCTCGTGAATCTGCAGTGGTTGTGTGGTACTAGTTGTATTGTGAACGAATAGCAGTTGGGAGTGCAGCTTCATTTGGCTTCGGGAATGGTCTGCTCTTCAAATAATGGTAGGCTGGGTAGGAGCTGTAATGTGATATATTGTCCATGATTTTAGTGTGAAATGTCCGTGCGTCTTACTGAGTTTCCTTCATACCTTTTAATGATTTAATTATGGTCTTAAATGAAGCTGATGTAGTTCATTCAGAGAAACAGAAATAGAGGAGTGAAATTTGAACCCAAATGTTTGTTCTGCACTTCTGTTCAAACTCCTACGATTTTTTTAACGGCTTTTGTCATACTAATGAACAGTATGTGCCCGTTACGGTTGTTACCTCACTAACAAATAGTGCCTTCAGATAATCCCTGGGAGCTCTACTGTTTCAAATTGCCTTTTGGAAGAGGAGTAACCAAGTGTTTTCATATTCTGGTTACTTTTATGTTTGCTTTCTAAAATGCAGCAAGTGAATTAGGAGACACTGCTCTCATTTTTCACAGTGTTCAGAGGGAGATGGGGTGTGTTGTGGGGAGCACAGAGATGAGACCTGCAGAAAAGATGAAGTTTGAATCTGAAATATGAGGTTGTACGCGGCATGAATGGTCAGTGGCCCCCTTCCAGCAGAGTCATTTCCAAGCTCTATTGTGTACTTGCTTGAGCTAGTAGAGTAGTGCATGAAAAAACTCGCTGAGAGCACGTGTGGTGCCACTGCCATTCCGCTGGTAGTGACGTGTTTCACAGGAGCAGACAGCGGGGCTGCGGCTTGGACTTGGTGTGTGCCGGAAGCGCTGGGCCTCTGCAGTATCTGCTGCTCAGGACCTCAGCCTCAGCACATGCAGCTGCCCATCATGCAGGGCTGCTGGGCTGCGCTGAGTGAAAATTCCCTTGGCTTTATTTGCTTTAAAGCCATCTAACATTAACTGTGACACTGTCTAGTACTCTTCACAGTCTCACTTCATGCAGACTTTGTCCTGTGCATGGATAGTTGTTCTTACTTCAAATCTGAAGAAACGTATAGCATGTAAGGGAGAGATTCCAGAAAGCTGTGGGTATTATTCAGGTCCTTTGCTGCTTGGTAGTGTGAAATGTGTCATGTATCTCCTGGTCTGTAACCAGAGAACAATAGAGCCTGAGCGGGAAAGCTGTGTTTTGAAGTAGAATTTTGGAAACAAATGGACCGTTTTTTGTAGTTTGCCTGCAGAAGGGAAAAAAAAAAAAAAAAGATGCTTTCTACCAGGATTAATGTTTAGGTCCTTGCTCTGACCATTTAATCACCATTATTTGTGTATGAACAAATCATATCCATGCAATTTGTGGTTGAGCAAATCACTAATAATGGATGAAAATCTGATCCGCAAAGCCTATTTCAAATCCATGCAGACTGAGCTGTTGGCTGTAGGGGACGAAGTGTTTATTTTTCCAGGTGACTTTGAGGAAGCCAATAATCAGTGGCTGTTATGCAATAACAGGTAGCTCCGCAGTCCCAGCTTTGCTTTGTACTAGATTGCTGTGGTCTTTCTGTTGCTTGTTGCATCTTTTCCCAGCTCCTACCACAGTCTGTTTTCTCAAAGAGGCTGATTTACTAAGTTGCAATCCTTTAAATGCCAGGGCTCCAAGGAAGCAGAGTTTAATGGTGTGCTTGGTAATAACTTTACTTTGCTAGTTGGGATATCAGGACAATTATCATTCACTTTAAGGAGCTATTAATAACAGCATGGGAATGGTGAGTATCTCTGCAGCTGATGTCACATGCGTGTTACCCACTGCCTCAGTTATTGCTGGCTTTCCCAGGAGAGGGCTTCTTTGGGAGAAGCCTGGCGTGTTGGTTCAGCTCCAGTTCCCATCCCCAGCATAAGCGTGTGGAAGGAGGATTGCTTTGCACTAACTAGCCTGCAGTGCCCTTTTCTGTACCTTTTTCCTGGCTAAAGCAGAAGCCAGTTAGAGAGCAGCGGTGGTGCCTCTAGTACTCAAACACAGCCTCTGGGCCATTGAGTAACTTCAGTGAGTTGTGTTGAGAAATACTGTGTGGGTTAAGAGGTTCTCCCTCCACCCCTTTCCTAAAGCTTAAAAACTGGAGATCACAACTGCCTGAGGGAAGTTCTTATGTGACAGCGATTTGGCCTGGGAGGGCAGGAACAGCATCTTCGTGGGCCAAGGCCCCATCCTGTTCCCAGTGCGGTGAGGACTTGGCATCTGTTTATGTGAGTAAGAGCAAAACCAGGAAGTGTGCAGGCTCTTTCCCAGCTCTGTCACCTCCTTGTTCTCCTGAGTTGTTGCTATTCTAAAGTACTTTTCTCTTAGGAATTGTTAATATACACCTTCTTTTGTAGTGCAGTTGTAAATAATAAGTCCTAAATGTTGGCTTGGATTGACAGAAGTTTGATCCTGGGGTCATAAGGGCTACAAATTGGAGCCTCTGAATGGTGTGGGTGTATAACATAAACGGACAAACTGGTAAAAGAGAACTGGAAAACCTTCTTCCATGGAAAGCCAGCTAGATGTTCACACTGAGATCAGTGATCTCTGCCTGGAGATTTTAAGCAGCTGATGCAAAATGGGGTGTATGACTGTTAATTTGGTGCAAATTATCCTAAATATGAGTTAATGGTAATTATTCAAGTTCTTCATTTTACCTAATAGAATTAAACTCTCTGAGGACTAAGTACTGTGAGTGTGGGAAGAAAAGGATACAGGTGTGTGTATGTGCCTAGTCAGGAGAGAAGAAGTTTCGTACCATTTACCTTCATCATTTTCCAAATTTACCCACCTCGTGTGTATGGAGTCTCTCGAAAAACACAATGAAGTATGAAGTCTACAGTGGCAACATCGCTATCTGAGAACAGGAACCTTAAATTGAACATTTGTGTTCAATGAAGGCTGAAAAATTGGAAATGGTTTATACCACTTACTATTTTATTCCGCCTATTTGTGCAAATGGCTAATGGTTTGTTACCCAGGAAACACTTGAAGTGATTTCTGCTCCAGTCTGTTAATAGCGCCAGCTCTGAGCTTTAAAGCGCTGCTGTTACTTCTAAAGAAAGGCTGGCAAGGATGCAGTGCCCTGTTCAGAGTAGAAGATACCACGGAAAAGGAAGGAATTTGAGGAATGAAGAAAGGTTTGGAAGATAGCAGAGTGTCTGAACTGAATGCAGACTGGAGTATTTCGTGTATTTGTTTAAATTCAAAAATACAAATGTGACTGACTCAGTCACTCAAGTGGCAGCTGTCTGCTTTCATGGACAGGATTTTTCTTTCAAAAATATTAATGAGATTTCTCCTTCCTTTTGACTTTTTTTTTTTTTTTCTGAGTTAGTATCTAATCCAGAGATACTGTAATGAATCTCAGTTTTTCTTTGAAGTATGTTTTGAAAACTGTGTCTTGTCCTTTGAAAGTGCCAGGCTATGAGTGAGGGAGCTACTTGCTCAGAGCTTGGAGGGTTTTTTGGTATTTCTTATGATTTGTTTTCTTCATCTTTACTGCAGCTTTCTTTTTGGAAGTAGTCAGGGTAATTTTTTGAACAGCATCAGTGGAAGTTTGGAGAGCCTTAAGCAAAAACTCTTTCCATTTCCCACTGTTACTGTGATTTTCATTAGCTGGGAAGAATTTTGTAGCCATGCAATAAAACTGTCGCAGCTGCCTACTAAATGTCTCAAATATTATCAGTGAAAGTGGAGAGGATTTTAAATGAGCAGTTTTCTGGTTTATATTTATTATTTGTAAAGCTAGAAAGCTATTTGAAGTGTATTTTTTGTTGGATTTTAAGAACAGTGTTGGACTACTACTGATTTAATGTTGCAGCTTTTTTCTTTGTGTGATTGCTGTTGCTGAGTACAGGTCAGTACTAGTCAACAAACTGAGGCATGAGTGCTGCCTGACTACGTCTCAGTAGCCTGTTCCAACCTCCTTGCACTTCTTTAGAACACGCGGGTAGGTATGAAGCATGTTTTCTTTAAGCATACGCTTAGCCAGAGATCTCATCGAGTGTTAGATGAAGCCAGTAAGAATTTTGATGCCTCTTTGGAGGCTTGAATAATGTCGACATAATTCATGGGGTGAAGTGTTTTTTACCTCTGCCTTTTCCTTTGGGATAACAGCAGGGAACTGGAGCAGGGAGAGGTGTGTTCTGGTCTGGAGGGGGCTAGATGTTAGCCAAGTCCTGCTCCTGTGGGGAATACTGGGATGAGCAGGCCTGGGGGACACGTCAGGAAGGCCGGGGCAGCAGGACCCATCCACCTGCGCTGCAGTTACATCTCTGTGTCAGTTAAATTGGCATCACGCACAGGCCTGCAGTTAACCTGTGTCTGTAGAATTATCTGAAATATGGCCATGAATCTGAGGTTGTGATGGAGTAAATCTCCCTAGAAGCCAGCAGGTGCTCAGTAATTGTTGGTGGGACTTCAGTCATTATTCCCCGGGTCCAAAAAGTAGTTAAGAGAAAGTAGTAATTAATGCAGTTCTAACCAAGAGAGCAGCATGACTGGTGTGTTTGGTTTGATATTGGAATTTTAGTTTAAGAGTGGAAAGCACATGCTTTAATTATAGGGTGTGAATGAAACGGAAGAGCATTGTAGCTTTGTGCCAGGGTGTGAGACAATTCATTTTTTTTTTCCCCTTTTTTTTTTTTTTTATCACTTAATAGATGTTTCTTTTGTTTTATAGAAATTATGTTTTTATTGAGGGTAACAGAAGAAACTACTAATAGAAGTGCATTTAACACCTGTGCAGTCTGATGGGCTCAGGGGAAATGCAGTCAGTCCAGCTTGTATTTAAGCAAAATGAATGGGGGAAATCAGATTTTTAAAAACTGTAAAAACTTAAGATTGCGTCAACAACATATAGGTTCATGTTTGGTATATTGTATGGCTGAGCTTCTGCTATCTGCGTGGTAACACAACATGTCAAAGTCAGGAAAATGTCCCTGTGCTGGAGGGCGAGGTTTTTGCCTCCAGCAGAGTGTGCTGGGCAGCAGGGCGTAAGTTTGGTGTAGCTGCCATCCAGATTGTGGAGCCTGGCTTTGGGCCGGCAGAAAGCTCTGGCTGTAGCCTTCGCACACCTTAAAGATGAAGACACAATAAAAAAAATAATCATACCAAAATCAGAAGGAAAAAATGAAGAACTTAGATTTTGTCAGTCCTCGTTTGCAGAGGAAGGTCTTTCACTTTCAGTCTCTGTTTCATCTGCTAATATAAGTAGATACTGATATCTATCTCAGCACTTCCTTCCCGTTATCTCCTTCCTTTGCAGAAGGAGATTTTGCTTGCCATTGAAAATGCTGAACTGGAATGTATGTAGCTGCAAACAAAGTTACCTTGGCTGTGTTTATTTTATTTATTTTTCTCGTAATGAGCTCAAACTCTATTAAATTTCCCTTATTAAAGCTCAGCAGAATAAGTAGCCATGCGATAATGACTGGAATGTGTCTTTAGTCTGCAAGTCTCTACAGAGCAGGGAGCCCAGCATTTTCAGGCAGCACACAGCCTGATGGATTGGGACTGCTTCAGTCATGCTGAAATTCTCCCTGGTGCGTGATCCTGTGTCATGCATCCTAGACCTCATGCACACTTTCTCATTACCACATTTTTGTTTTTAAATACATAATTTGGTGTCTGTAATAGAGTTCTGATTTTTTTCAAGCATGCCTCTGCAAACAGCAGGCAAGTTGACTAGTAACAGTCCCCATGAAGCACACTGTGACTCTCATAGTGTTTTTTCGTGTGATTTATTCAAAGATAAGATGCATGTGACTTTCTTGTTCATACTTCTAATAGTGTTAATCCTCATCCCCTTTAGTAATGTGTCTGGCGAATTTGGGAGCAAGGGTTTAGTCTACTCTGCCATCGCCTTTTAGGCAGATAGGTAGTAAAGCAATGTAGATGGGCTCCTCCTATTTTATTACCTCTTTGGCTACCACTCGAAAATACATTTCAGTATGTACCATCGCATCTATCTGAATGGATTTAATCCCTTACAAGGGCCCATTCAGAGCATGTCCGACTGCTTGATTGTCCTGTGTGCACAGGAAGACTTGCAGCGTTGTCCAGCAGCAGTGAACCTAGCAGGACACTAGAGATTTTCCTGAGCCTCGAGGGCTAATGACACAACTTCTGACTAAACTTTTTTGAAGATTGGAGGATTGGAGATTGGGCTTTATATAAATCTGCTTCAAAATACGTCTTTTTTTTTTCAGTGAAAAGGAATTTAGGAAAAATTGAGATATGGTCTGGGAAATACATATGGTAAAATATTTCTTCTGAAATCATGTTGACTCTAACTGAAACTTTTCCTTAGCATGGTCAACCAGTGCATTTTTCATCTGTATGTCCTTTACAAATGTCTGTTTGAGATGTTGTAGTGTGTTGGGGGAATTTTAGGTCGTGACACATCTTTTCATTTGCTGCTGTTGGCTAAGCTACTTATTCCTTGATGCCTCAGTGGGTCTTCCCTCTCGCTGAATCATGGCCACGATTATGGGCACATCATCATGGTGTGTCATAAAAGATATAATTTAGCTGGGGAGAGGCTATAATCTAGCTATCCCATAGAAGGGAAGAGGGTCGTAATTTTCTTGATCTGGCACCATTGCAGGCAGTCGTATACAGACGGTGAGCTGGAGTCACTGAATTTCACTAACAAATCTGATCAGAAATCTTTTGTTTTGACATTGTCTTCCAGAACTGAAATATTTCTTCAAGTTCACTTATTTTTTTCCAAGCTTTGGATGAAAAAGTTGAAATAATAATTTCCTAACTCTATGAGTTAGGAAATCAGTGCCTCTGCTTTTTAAAATGTCTGTCTGCAAATAAAAAAATCTCATCCCTCTTTTCCTGGCGGATAACAGAACTGAGGAGAAAACCTATCTATTCTCATGCTGGAATTAGCTCAGAAACTTTTTTTTTTTTGTGAAGGAACCACTCCTCAAAGATGGGCGGTAAATGCCCTGGTGCTAATGTTAGCAAGTCCAGTTATTAATGGCCTTTCTAAAAGCCAGGCTGTTTGGCTTAGCAGCTCTTGTGATGACTGCTGCATTCCTGAGGGAAGCTGTGAATGAAATGCCCGGCTACTAGAGGGAAGAGAAGGTAACTATTTGGAACAGAACGCACCGCGTTTTATGCAAAGATCAATCAAACGCAAATGTTTTGCCAAAGGCTATGGTTCTCAGCAGGTCAAAGCCCCCGTTCCCGAGGGGCCGCTGCAGCTGAAGCGTTAGAGGGAGTCCGAGCCCTCCGGGCCGGCGTCCCGCGCGGCGGGCCGGGGAGCTCTGCTTTCAGCAGTGCTCGTCGCCGTTGGAGGCGCGCGGGTCCCGCTCGGCCGCGCTGGGCGCGCGAGCTGTGCTGCGCCGGCCTCTTTCCCCAGCGCGACCGCATGGTCCGTGGTTCCTTGCCCTCCGCAAAGGGCGGTGCTGCAGCTCCCCAATTCGAGCTAGTGACCTCCTGAGGGGCCTGCGCTTTGCAAGGTGTGACAGCTGGGGAAACATACCCAGGTTTCTATTTTCCTGAAAACCCTTGTTTAGCCAGTGATGTCCCTGGGTGATGTTGTGGAAATACTCAGAAGGGAGAGCTGAGGTGGGAGAGAAACTTGCTTTATTCAGGACTTAAAATATGAACCTGCACATTTACTGGAGCAGTGTGTGGCTTGCTCACAGGGATGCATATGGGGGGAACAAAACTGCCTGTGGGAACGGCCTGTCTTTGAGAGTTTTGCTGGAGAGCAAACCCTGCAGCTTTGGGAAGGCTCTTTGGGCAAAGGAGCAGAGGGGGGTGAGAGTTTGTCCGAGGTTGGCAGCAGTTCAGGGATCTGAAGCCTTGCTTGGCTGGGAAGGAGATATTGAAGGTGTCTCAAAATTCAGCCAGGTAGTGGCACAGGATGATGTAAAACTAGGAGAGAGTCTGAAAGCAGGTGAATTCAATGTTGTGGCAGTTTTGGGTCATGATAGCAAAAATACTTTCTCCCCAGTTACCAAGGATGTAAGGCGATCTCCCTGCCCCTCTCTCCCCCAAACACTGGAGGCTGTGATGGAGGGGTAGTTTCTGCAGAACTGCCAGATAGCCACGTTTGAAGGTGTGTGCCCCTCTAGTACTGCTTCAGTGAAGGCAGATTTTGGAGGAGAAAGTTTATTTATTTTTCTTTTAAAGAAGAATAGCACCATGATGTGCTGTTAATCCTTCTTCAAATGCTCGCCTATCAAACCTTCAGCAACATGATCAGAATGTCCTGTCATTTTGTTGTTGTTGTCTTCTGTTTTCAATCACCTTTGCAAGTCCCTTGAAATTATTTTACTTTCCCAACAGATTGCTGGTTGGAGCCCCTCGAGAAAAGGCTTTTCCATCCCAACAAGCCAACAGAACAGGAGGGCTGTACAGCTGCGACATTACGTCTGCGAGTTCCCGCTGCACACGGATTGTATTTGATGAAGACAGTGAGTCTTTTCCAGAGCTTTTGTTTTGGATTCAAAGGGATGTCTGATTTTTCTCATCAGTGTATATATAATTCTCATATAACTTTTTTTTTTTTTTTTTTTTTTTTGCATTGCAACAAATTGTAGTTGAATTGCTAAGGTAACATGAGATGCTCAAATCATGATTGATTTGAATGCTCCTACATTCTTTAATGATGTGACATAAAATAACATGCTAGAAATGTTTTATAAAAGGGATCTTGGCAGTCATAAAGTATGTAGGCACTGCCACCTACAGACTCTTTTGTGTATGGTATGAAGCTGCTGTCCTCAAAGAGACTTAATAAATAAATAAATAAAAGATAACTGTTGATATTTGAAGCTGAATTGTGACATTCTGCAGCTGATCCAAGGATGGAGAGTAAAGAAGACCAGTGGATGGGTGTAACTGTCCAAAGTCAGGGGCCAGGAGGAAACGTGGTGGTAAGTCTGTAGGACTAACTTACAAAAATAGTTTGGGCTTACACTAAATGTTCTGAATGTTCTTTGCTTCTACCCAACTTTCTACAAGCTAGCTGCTTTTTTAAGGACGGATTGAAGTTTCTTATAATCAGAAACTGAAATGTTTCCCTAGCAAAATGAGACACCTGAGATTATAATTTTTAGAATACTTTTCTAAATCTGAGTTAGCCTGTCTTTATAATCTTGGTATCAGGCTAGAATGTGCAGTTATTTTCTTGGTATGCACATTTTATTTTTGTGATGTACACATTGGTTTTTAAAATACTATTTTCTACAAATATAAGGAAAAAGAGTGTAATAAGATTTTTAAAAGTGTCTGACTAATGTCAGCCTGTTGTCTGAGATGGTCAGCCTCACTTTGACTTTCACCACAGACTTTGTCTGAGTTGGTCCTGTACAGTAATGTAGTGTGACGATTGTGCTGGGCCTTGGGAGGAAAAGCATGATGCAGTAAGACCTTGTACTGAGAACTTGATGCAAGTTGTTATTTCATACCATCTGGAGAGAAGAAGCTTTCAGGAGTTAACAGAGAATGTTACACAATCTATTTCTTGAGTTAAGAGCTCTTTCTGAATGGATGCTAGCTTTATCATGAAAAGGGTGTGCAGTGGAGCTTCCCCTTATAATTGTATTCTTGCAGGTTGTGCCTTTGAACCGTGCTGCTTGCTGAATTGGATGCAGGTGACTTCAGGGTGTCTCTGGAGTTACTTCAGGATAGTAGTCAGTAATGACTTGCTCCAGGCTGTCAAAATTCACAGCAAGAGGGGAGAAAGGGCAGACAGAAAGAACCCTGCAATCCAGAAAGTTGGTTGCTGTGAATTGTATCCATAGATGCCTAACTATTGATACATATATATATATATATCCCATAGGGTATACAAGACTCTGGATTGCACTACAGATATGTCCACAGGGAGACTTAGAGAATTGCTGGCACAAAGTGTTGTTTAAGGAGACCAGCCAGCCGCTTTGCTGGCTTGCATGCAGCCTCCAGACAGCCTCACTAATGTCTCTTCTGCGTTGCAGACTTGTGCCCATCGCTATGAGAAAAGGCAGTACGTGAACACAGTGCAGGAGACGCGGGACATCATTGGGAGGTGCTATGTGCTGAGCCAGGATCTCACCATTAAGGACGACATGGACAACGGGGTGTGGAGTTTCTGTGATGGCCGCCTAAGAGGCCATGAGAAGTTTGGTTCCTGTCAGCAGGGCGTTGCTGCTACTTTCACCAAGGACTATCATTATATTGTGTTTGGGGCCCCAGGCACTTACAACTGGAAAGGTAGGACCTGTCTGCCATCCTGCCAACCGGTAAACCTGCCTCCCCAGTCTCCTCCTAGATTTGTCTCAAATGTGGCATCCAAGTTTCTAAAAAAGCTTTTTGGGAATAAACATAATGGGGATCTAATGGGGGATATTTTACCCTATTTTCACAACATGCTATGCCCTTATATCACAAGTATTTAGTGAAATTCCCTTAAATATTTTTTGGGGAGACTACTTATGAATGGTTAACAGGACTTTGCACACATCTGTATATTTTTTTTTCTCATGTTAGTCTTAATTTTATGTATTTGTTCTGAGACTTTTACCCTGGAACAAGTTACTGAATTATTCTAAATTTATTTGACCAACTTTTTACTATCATTTGAGCAAATATTAGATACCTGCACTGACATCTTTGTTTATCTTTTAATAATCCCTTGAGAAATGTGTGGAAAGTAGTATTTCCCAAATCCAATACTGGCGGATTTAAAGAAGCTAACTGAATTTATTTATTTAATTAAAAATAAATAAATAAATAAAAACTTGAGTAAAATTCCATGGATAGTTCATCTCAGTAAAAGCCACAAAAAGACTCTTATATCATGTAGGAGATACTCCAAA
>VZSV01000128.1:1458723-1478272 GCA_013398735.1 Nothocercus julius | reverse complement strand
GTTAACATTTTTTTTTTTTTTTCCTTCACAAACGTGCATCTGTCACATGAACCCTGCAAAATCTTTAAGTTAAGCTCTGGCACAAGGTGTATTTTTGTGAAAACTTAATCTTCCACATCCCTGTTTCTGTCAACAAAATCTGACCAAGCTGAAACAGCATATTGAGTTGGGAGTTACTGCTTTACCTTAATTGCAGAGAACTGCTATGTCAGTGTATCACTTGTAAGAGCGCTCTTTCATATCATGGAAAACCATGTTTGTGCTCACCAAATTGTTAAATATGCCTGTCAATAAAAGGGAAGCACCCACTATATTGAGCTATCACTCCTTTGCCCTTAGGTAATGTTTTCAGAAATACATGACAAGTGTTTGTCCTAATTGAACAGCTATTATATGATTTCCTTTTTTTGTAATCTTAGGCATTTACCTCTCTTTTAAGAGAGGCTATATGAAATTAAGATATGTGAGAAGAGGGTGATTCATGACCAAGCTTGTTTGTGCTTTTGAGAATTTTGTTCATATCCCATATTTTTCCACTTGTTTCATGGTGTCTGTATAAAATATCATGAGTTTCTGGCACGCAGCTAGAACTTACAAATTCATTGTCTTTTCAAAATTATTCCTTCTTGTGTGCTATTCTGCATTTGTCTCCATTTAAGTAGCTATTGCTATCTCGTTTATCTTAATATTAGCCAGGAACCATTTATTTTTTTTTTCCCTTGCCATTCATTTGTTTTTATTTTATCATTTCATTTCTTCAGGGGTGGTTCGTGCAGAGCAAAAGAATCAGACATTTTATGATCTGGGTATCTTTGATGATGGGCCTTATGAAGTTGGTGATGAGAGCCGCCAAGATAAGAATCTAGTTCCTGTTCCAGCTAACAGTTATTTAGGTAGGAATAAGCACATGTGGTAAATCTCTATAGGCTTCTTAAACATCTGTGATCTCAGTGTGGTGCAATAATATGAAATGGGAGCAAAAAGTGTTTCATTTATGAACCCTGCAAAACGTTACCGATTCTGGGCAGTTCACATCCTCCTTCCCATTTATGGGGCAGTGTAAGATGGTGAGAGCTGCTAATGTTAATGAGACGTTCAAGAGCTGTGATCAGGACCCAGAAATTCTCAGGGAGTGATTGCAGTGGCTCCAGTGGTAAGTACTGTCTGCAGATCTGTAGACCTCAGTTGCAAGGTCTCTGCCGTGTGCTGTCACCACATTTAAGAAACTGTTGAGTTGCTGGCTGTTAAGAGTGCAGTTTCTCCTTCCAGCTAGGTGAGTGTAATCTTTTTTATCTTCTAGGGTTTTTAAAACATCAGTGGTCTTTTTTCAGGCTGTCTTAAATCACATGCGATGTGTTGATTTAGATGTCTTTTAAAATACTGCAATGTGAGTAGTGTTTATGTTGTAAGGTTGAGTGCACCTGTGTGTTGAGCGGAGAGGCTCTCGTGCTTTCTGCAAATATGAAGGCAAGATGTCCTTAGCCTAATGGCCATTACTGTGAGTCAGCAAGATGAGTAAGCTGGTGCAGAGAAAAAAGCTTTGCTGCATTTTTAAGAAGACCCAGAGTGTAAAGTGGTCTCACCTTTCTGCTCTAGTGCAGAGTGCTGTGGTATATTCATCCAGTGCATCAACAGGTGTCTGCAACAAATAGTTTGTTAGTAATTTAAAACTGGAATTTAGATGTTAGTGATGGAAAGTTGAACAGATGGGAAGGGCATTGCTAATATTAAAGAAAAAAAAAGCAATCTGAAAAGAGAGCCAGCTGGGTATTTCTTAGAAGAAACAGAGCATAAACTGCAGTTAAATATGAGTAGTAATTACTAGCGAGAAAAATCATAAAAACATATGTTACAAGCTCCTAGCCTTTTCTAGTGAAACAGCAGGGAGAAGAGTGCTGGGGAAGGAGTCATCTTTTGCTGTGAACAGAGCAAGACTATTTTTACACTGCACTCTCATAATAAATGTAATGTTTATTTCAAAATGAATACAGTCTCCTAAACTGGAAGGCCCCCATTGGATTTATTACAGTCTAAACTACTACTGTGCAAGCTGGGTGTTCTTGACGAATGCTGCTGCCTATGGTCAGGCAGGAAAGACGTGCACAGCTAGTTGCTTTGCTGAACTACTGTTTTTTTCTCTTTAATCTCTCACTCATGTGTTTACAGGTCTTCTGTTTCTGACAGCTGTATCTGATACTCACCCAGATCAGTTTGTGTACAAAACATTGCCTCCCCGCGTACAGGTGGACAAGGCGGTGGATATAATGATGAATAGCTACCTAGGTTTGTGGGCAGCATCTGCTCAGGCATCAGCTCCAGACCTCTGACATGACATTTCCCCCCGCCCTTCTTTTCAAATACATTGCAAGGAAAAGCATGTCACAACAGGGCTTCAGATGAAGAGTAACTTGCAACATAAGATGGGTTTGGAAAAGCACTGATTTGTGATGCATCTCTCCAACCCTCTCCTCTGCCGCCAAATTGGAGTTCTTACTGAATTTTTCTGAAACTCTGTTTCATTGTGAACTGCTGTAATTGAGAATTTGAATGGTAGTGGTGAAGTGTTTCTGAAGGGAGATTACTGTCCTGCCCAGTACACTATATGTAATTTCTTACTTTGGGTCTTACTGGGTGTGTTGGTTTACACAATATTTGCTTTTAATGCACTCTTTCAAGGATTTTTTTAATCTATTAACTTTTATAAAGGATATTTAATAAATTAATTTGAACTTTCTTTAAAGGTACATTAAATAAAAAACTATCAAATTTCACCATTCACCATAAGGTGATTCTCAAATACTGCCTACATCATTAACATAAAATACAATGCTTGTACAGTATATTTTGCATGCTTAATAGAATGACATTCAATGAAGTCTTATAATTTGTCAGCTGAAGTACTCGAGCTATATTAAAGTGGTAAGCTTAGTCATTTCTAAGCTGGTATATTTTAAAAAAAAATCTTGTACTTGGTGTCTGCAAAAGGTAGAGCTGAGTGAGCAGGAAACTATCAGCAATATAATTTGTGCGGAAAATATGTATATGTAGCAGTACAGGCTTGTTTGAGACAAAACTCCTATCCAGTATACCACTTCAATATAGTAAGGGAATTTATTTTTGTCATTAACAATATAAGCCTTTATTTACATTCTTTTATTTTTTTCCTCTTTTAAAGGTTTCTCTTTGGACTCTGGTAAAGGAATCGTCTCCCAGGATGAGATGACTTTTGTGTCTGGTGCACCAAGAGCCAACCACAGTGGGGCAGTTGTTCTACTGAAAAAAGAGAAAAATCAGAGAGCCCTTTCCCTGGAGCACATGTTTGAAGGAGAAGGGCTGGCCTCTTCTTTCGGTTATGATGTTGCTGTTGTGGACCTCAACAGCGATGGGTATGGCTCTCGGTTAACTCATGCTGCCTCTGTAAAGAAAGATTGCCTTGGTTTTCACGTTAGAAATACGAGGAGTGCCAAGTCCCATCTCCCATGTTTTGCTGTAGGAAAAAGTGAACATCTCGGCAAATGAGGCAGGACACTCTCCATTTTACTGCAAGGATTACTGATTTACTTTAGAGATCTTAGATGCAAAATGTCTATAAACAATTAATAGCAAGAGGGTTTTTTAACTTAAAAAGTTGGTATAAACAAAGTATCGACAAAGAAATTTTATACCCAAAGAAAACCCAGGAAGATTCTTACATGTCCCAGAGAGACAATAATCAGCTTCTAATGTCAGTGGAGCTGTTGTTAACTCCTGTGACTGAGACAGTTTTATGTGCTTTTAATGATCTTTAGCAGCTCTTTGGCTAGTTGACCTTGAGACCATAGTCCTTATCAAGTATTTTCCGTTATTTTTCACAGTTCTGTAAAAACAGTGTTTCTTTTCTTTCATTTTAAGGTGGCAAGACATTGTTGTCGGAGCCCCACAATATTTTGACAGAAGTGGAGATATTGGTGGTGCTGTGTATATTTATATTAACCAGCAAGGCAAATGGGAAGGGGTAAAACCTGTTCGCTTAAATGGAACCACTGACTCAATGTTTGGTCTTGCAGTTGAAAATGTAGGGGACATTAATCAGGATGGCTTTCCAGGTGAGTGAAGAATGATTAAAATAGTACGTGACATTTTTGCTAAAATCAGACTTGGAACATACTAGTTATCAACACTAAAAGCTGAAAAAAAGAGAATTCTTTTAGATACCTCGATTTATTTTCCACAGATATTGCAGTAGGGGCTCCATATGATGGTTATGGCAAAGTTTACATTTATCATGGATCCAAGAATGGAATAAATACAAAACCAGCACAGGTAAATAACCAGCCCTTTACTGTAGTCTTGATACTGTAATATGCTATAGGCATGATAGGATTATCCTTCTTGCTTTTTCCATTGCAATTAGTGGCATAATGGGTATGCAGAGAAGTTAGAGGACTCACCTGAGTGTACTGGTGGCCTTTAAGATTAGGGATTCCTGATTTTACTGTGCAGCTGGCTTTCCGGGCAGTCCTTTCATGCCACTAGGATGCAGAGAAGCGAAAAGGCAGGTGGATGTGCGTGTTAGGGGGGGGCAGGGGGAAAATAAAGCTGCATTTGTTTTCTAGAAGACCACTCTGGTCAGTTTGCAAGTTTGGAAGAGAACTTAATTACTTATTTCTGTAATTTGAAGTGCCTATGCTATATAAATCCTACAAATAAAGATAAGCGAGGCAAAACTTCTACACAAAATAGTAATTTCTGGCTCATTGCTATTGTAAAGTAAGTTTTTAGAAGGAAAGCAAATGATCGTGGCACTTCAGTGTCATTTGCCTAAATGCATAAAACAGTGATGATCACTTGTAAGTATTTCATTTTTACAACTTTTGAGTGTCCTAATCCCAACAATCTGTTTGTTTTGTAGATTCTTGATGGTGAAAAAACCGGCACCAATTTCTTTGGTTATTCTATTGCTGGAAACATGGACCTGGATAAAAATTCCTACCCTGATATTGCTGTTGGTTCTCTTTCAGATTCTGTTTCTGTGTTCAGGTATTTTTTCTGTAGGACTGTAACTAATTGCACCAATATGTTATTTTCATCACTTTTTAAAAACAACCTGCCTGGAAATAACAAGAGAGCTGTTTGCCTGGAATATTTTTCCTAACAAAGGTTAAAAAATATGGGTAAAAAACACCCATAAATTGCTCTGAGCTAGAGCTTTTGTTTGTTGCTGTTACATAAATCTAATTCTGCTTTGTGGAAGAAAACACAACACTGCTCTTTTTAGCTGAGGATCCAGCGAGGTCCATAAAGCAGCCCTGAGGGAACCCTGCTCAACACGTGCCTTAGTTAGGGATGGATCAGGATGAAGTTGTGGACTTTTTTTTACAAGTAATACTCAAAAGGAGCATTAGCTCTTTGCTGATAAGGACAGTACAAGAACCTCTACAGAGAAAATGAGACTGAAAAGTTTTATGTTGATGAACCGTAAAAGGATGACCGGTAAAAGCAATCTGTGTCGAAAAAAGGATGAGGTTTAAAAACAACCCTTAGGTACTCCCGTAAGAGTAGCATCAGCTTATTCATTCATATCATCTGTCTTTCCTTGTCCCTTCCAAAAGGGAGAGGAAAAGCAACGTTGTGAGGCTGCCTTATGAGTGATGCTCAGGTGCAGAGAGGAGTCAGCAAATGGAAGTGGCGTTTCCCCCAGCCATCCAGGCTCCTAACCCGAATGGCCTGAGTAACTGCAGCCTGCTCCCCGGGGCTGAATTGCGACTGGTGTGGCTTTGAATTCCTGGGGTTTTCATGTGTGTCTGAAATGACAACCACAACCTTATGTTAATGTCTTCTGTTCTTCCATCAGGCATTAATATGCACAATTGTGTAGTCATTTTTTGTGACTTGCTTAGCATGACTTTGCTGTGTTCCGCTCTTAACTGTTTGCAGTCCCTGCATTTTTTTTTGAACTGCAATGAATATCATGTCCTCATGGCAAATTGGTGCAGGTATAAATGGCAAAAAGAATTATTAATTTTAACAGAAACTTTTCTTTCATTTTTACCTGTTTACATGCTGCTTCTCCTCCCTCAGATCTCGGCCTGTTATAAGCATTAAGAAAAGCATTACAGTAAATCCTGACAGAATTGATCTAAAGAAGAAGACCTCTGAGGAACCTAGCGAAATACAGTAAGATTTTTTTAGAACTATCATCATTGTATCGTAAGAGTTGGTGATATTAAGCTTTGTTCTCAAAATTTGTTCTGTCAGTGCTGATGTTATTGTGAGTGGACATGAGTCACGCAGATTAAACAACTATATCCATGTCATCATTTTCACCTTTTAAATTTACTGTGACAACTGTGCTAAAGATATATATATATATATATATATATATGTGGTGGAATATATTCTGTTCGCAACGTCCAATTTGAAAGTGAATGTCACTGCCACTTAAATGAACTTACTCTCTGACTTCTTAAATTTGAACATTTAAAATATCTTTAATTGATTGGCTTTCTCATGAAAGTAGAAAAGTAAAAGCAAATAAAAGAAAATATTTTTTTCTAGTTGTTTTGTAATTCAGATTAGAGATCAGGCAGCAAAAGACTGTTATAACATGAGCACCACAGTGTTAAGACTGCTAACGTCATTCGGTGGACTATAAATACTTTTCAGTCAGTTGGGCCTTGCTTAACTTTAAGTTTTTGACACTTTTTACAGGATGGATGTGAAAGCATGTTTTCAATATACTGCAAACCCTAGAAATTTAAATCCAGGAATAAGTAAGTTTTGAGATTAACGTTTTTCATCTATTTGTCAAGTTTTTTTCTTCAGAGATTATCATGGAACTGTAATTAAATTACAGTGACTTCTTTAAAACTGTCAAATTTAAAATCAGCTATCACAGTATCACTTTTTATAGAAAAGTACAGGATCATGTAAACAAATTCTAGTATGTTACTAAGCTAAGTTCTGTGGGTAAAAAAACTGAAGCTTTCTAGGTATATTTAGCAGTAAACAAATGGCTACCACAGAGAGAGAATCATTTTACGCTCTCCATGTCAGTGCTGCTTTAGAAAATAGTTCTAAAAATATCTCTATATGCCATTAATAAACACTATTTCCTTATGGGAGTCTTAGCCTATAAGCTAGTGTTCTGTACTCATGATAATAGTCTTGTGGAAATTTGTAACTGAAATCAAAAATCGTTCTATTAGTAGGTGCCTAGAAGACTGTGCCATAAATGTATTTAAAAATGTAAAGTATCATTTTTAGTGTCATCTATTTTTTTTTTTCTCTTAAGTTGTCAGTGTGCTGCTGCTAATGCAGATCAGAATCCTCTGTAGGATTTTGAGACAAGAAGGGAAGGATTTTTAAGCTGAAACCTCTGTCTCGCGGGTAGTCTTTGTTTCTTGAGTACTTGTGAAGCCGTGGGATGGGCTGGAGCTGGGCCGTGGTCCCTGTGCTGCTGCAGTGCTGGCTGCTCTGGAGGCTGGCACGGCACGGCTGAGCCGCCGGTGGGCTTGGCGCTGCCCGGCGCGTCCCAGTGCTGAGGGCACTCTGCCAGCGTGAAGGTGATGGGCGATGCTCACAGCTCGGCTCTGCGCGCGCGCGGCCGTCCCTGCTCAGCACTTCTCGCTGGCAAAAGCGGCAGTGCGCCTGGAACTCAAAACCCTGTGGCTGCTCCGCAAGGAATTGGAACAAACCAGGAATGAGGGCTATCTGGGTCAGGGTATTTACAAAGGTTCGCATCTCAGCCCGCTGCTGGCCCCTCCGTAGCAATGACCTCCTGCTGCCAGCCCTGGATGCTGGCATAGTAACGAGATACTTTGGGATAAAGGAGGATTTGTTTCAGGAGCCCCCTCCGCAGGAATGCATGAGGAATCCGGCCCTCAACTGGAAAGGGACAAAACTGGTAGATGAAGAAGGTTTTGTAAATAACTGAAAACAGTTGTAAAACTGGATGAAACCGTCTTCTAGCATAATATTGTAATATCCTACCTGGAAAATTATTTATTTATTAATATGGTAAGGGTTCTTTGTTATAGAGACCTACTTTATTCTTTCATTTAGAGATCAGCTACACATTTGAAGCAGAAAATGAGAGGAGGCAGTTAGGCCTGCCATCTAGAGTACGGTTTAAAGACCACCTGTCTGATCAGTTTACTGCAACGACAGTCCTACGGGGACAGAATTCAAGAGAGTGTGTGTCAACCAAGCTTGTACTACAGGTGAGGCAGAGTGTTTTTACTTCATACACACACATCTGAAGCAAAGGGATGCTTTGCATTCAGTCTCACAGTGTTTTTATATATAACTGAAAAGTCACACACAATATAAGCCAACTGTAGCTAAATAAGCACCTTGCTATTCCCTGCACATGTTGTTTCCTTCGCTAACTTTTGTTTTAAAGCATGAATAAAAGTTTCAGCTACTGCTGTGTACCCTGCAGATTAAAAGAGCTGACCTAATTTAGAAGAATGGAGAGGGAATTAATGCCAAAATTTGAGAGCTGTTGGAGGACATGGAAGTAGATGATGTAGAATTTAATGGTGTGAGTGGCTAGGACAGGAGTTTTCACACACAGCTTTGGAGGGGATGAATGGGCAGGCCAAGAAAGCTTTGCATATGCTTTGTGACTTGTTGCTGTGCTGTCCCTGAAAGGTGACATTGCTCCAAAAGCTGATGAAATTCTCTATTACCCTCCAGTATTCCTTATGGCTACAGGAGATAAAAAGCCTGGCTCTAAGGCATAGGGAGGAATTGTGTCATTTTACTGCTGTAATGTACATTTCTCCTGCTTGAGTTACTTTCTGTTATTCGTAGTAATTCTTCTGTGAGAGATATCAAACCAAGAAGCTAGACAAAAAAAGGCAGTAGTTCTAAGATACTTGTGTTCTTGCGTGTTGTTAGAAAATGCTGGAATTCCCTATAGTGAATAATTTTAATATTGCAAAATATATCAAGAGAGATTTAGCTTCACAACGCATTACAGAACGCATGTGAAAAGCTAGAACACACATTCTGTGTGTTTGATTTTTCTTCTTCTTTACATTGTACACTAACTATGCCATTTAAAATATTTTGGCAGGAAAAAATTAAAGATAAGCTACGTCCCATTCCTGTATCGGTTGGTGTGAAAATTGCTGGCCTGGAGTCTAGGTCACCATCCGTAAGGAAAGAAGGAGCCCTTCCGGATCTTATACCAATTCTGAACTCAGATGAATCGGAAACAAAGACCACAAAAGTAAACTTTTCCTTGGAGCATATAGAGCATATTTCCAAGAAATAAGTACTTTATGAGGTTGCTAAATTTTAGAGAGTATAGAAAACTAAATTATGATCAAAGGAAGTAATTGGGGTGGCACTGGACTTAGGACTATTAGTTTATATTTTGCTTAGTACAATGTTATGAACTTGGTCCTTTATTACTCCCGTTTTGCCTCCGCAGAGGTGTATTTCTCACGTAGAAGGGCAAACCACCAAGTTTTATCTGACTTTGCCTTTTAATCACAGCTGTGGTTTTCATTTACTAGCAGTAGTGTCTATGTCTCATACAGAAAAACTCTTCTGACTTCCCTAGGCCAGAAGTGGAGTCAGGCTAATGTTTTTTTTTTTTTTTTTTTTTTTTTTTTTTTTTTTCTTTTTTTTTCTTTTTTTATACCAAAAATGTAATTCTGAGCTCCCTGTAGATGCTTTATGCAGTGCACATTAGCAATCCTCTTTTAAATTAGTATCGTATGGTATGTATTAAAAGTGCTTTGTTTGTATTTAGGTGGAGTTCTTGAAGGAAGGATGTGGAGAAGATAATGAATGTCACAGCAATCTAAAACTTCAGTACCGATTTTGTACTAGAGAGGGAAATGAAGACAGATTTACCTATTTACCAATGTAAGCCTTGATTGCTGCATTGCTAAAGTTCAAGCTTAAGATGACTTTTAGGAGAGAATTTTGTTGTTGTCTTAAAGAGCTTGGCTGTATTAGTCTAGCTACAGGAGGCTTGATCTGTCAGGGGACAGATCACAAACACAGGGGAGTGCAGGTCAAGCCCATTGAAGGAAAATTGGTGGTACAGAATCATATGGATACAAAGAGGCCACAACCATGTGGTTTTAGGCTAAAAATTAAAATTCCTAACTACTAGGAAACTGAGATTCTAAAGCAATTTTGCAATGATTTATTGCCTCTGCTATTGTTAACTACTTTTGAGATGAAATTTGATCACAAATAGGACAAAAGATTATGCCAGATATTGTACCAAAGAACTTAATGACTTCATTTGGTCCAGTAGCCTTAGACAAGCAGTCACAGAGAAGTGAACAAAGAAGTTGTTTCCCTGTAAACACACACCCAAACTCTATCTCATCTTTCCTTCTGGGAAGAGCAGTGAAGTTAGAAAGGAGGGATAAACCAAACCCAAGTATGTTTACTTACCACAAACAATTAGCCTGGAGCAGTACGTACCACAGTCTGTCCTGGAAGCCAAAACCACATATACTTTAAATGGGTGCAACAGGGGTGTTTAGAGAGGATTCATCAGTATTAAACATGAGGACACAGATGCAAATGCTAGTTCAGAAATACTATAGACTATTGACTGCTTGAGGGGTGGGTTAGTAAATCTTAACCTGTTAACTGCTGGTCATTGTTGCAGTGAAATAATGCTCTATTTAAAACAAACAAACAAACCCCCCACCATTCTTATGTTTATGATCTTATAGGAATAGGAATTCTGTTTGGGTAGATCTCAGTAAGAAGCAAACTTTGATATGCTTTTGTTTTCCTAATGCACAAAAATATGTATATTCTTTTTCTGTAGTGAAAATGACATGCCCGTGCTTGTTCTAAAAGATCAGAAAGATATTGCTCTGGAAATAACAGTGACAAATAATCCATCTGATGCGAAAAATCCACAGAAAGATGGTGAAGATGCATATGAAGCTAAACTAATTGCAACTTTTCCAGACAGTCTGACTTACTCTGCGTTCAGGGAGATGAAGGGTTATCCTGTAAGTATTTTTTAAGAGAAAATATACTCAAATTTTAAAATATTTTAGCCTGTTTTCACTTCTAAATGTGCTCCATTAATTCAGGAAAAGCAGCTAACCTGTGGTGCTAACCAAAATGGCTCTCAAGCAGAGTGTGAACTTGGAAATCCTTTCAAGAGAAATTCTAACGTAAGTTGTGCCTATTTTACTCAAGTTACAAAATCTGATTCCTTGCTGCACTCCTCC
Source organism: Nothocercus julius (assembly GCA_013398735.1). NCBI lineage: Eukaryota > Metazoa > Chordata > Aves > Tinamiformes > Tinamidae > Nothocercus > Nothocercus julius. Next base: position 1,467,068 of record VZSV01000128.1, on the reverse strand, counting down.
AGATTTCATGTGTTTCATATCTGGGACTTTGATTCGGATCTGTCTTTGTTAAAATTTGAACATGATGGTGTATTTCTATAATATTGTATGTAGTAATGCATTCTATACAATATTTACATATTGCATGGATGTTCTTTCTTGTTTAGGTAACCTTTTATCTCATCTTAAGTACCTCTAAAGTTAACGTCGATACCACAGACTTGGACATTAATCTAAAGTTGGAAACGTAAGAAATTTTAGGAGGCGCGTGTGGTGGGTGGGTAATGGTGGTGGTCCATGCATGTGCACGCCTGCAGACTTTTCATAAACTCTTCTAAGACATTTTGAATTGATTTGTTTGGTTCATAAAGGCAATTTCACAGTAATGTAAAAACTGCTGAAATTGTAAAATTAAACAGCATTGTTTCCTTTTCATTGTAGAACAAGCACTCAAGTTAATTCGACTCCAATTACTGCTAGCGCTAAAGTGGTTATTGAACTGCTTTTATCACTCACTGGGTAAGTGCTCATAGCGTAACGAATGAGGGTGTTGTGGGGCGAGACAGGAGGGAAAAGCACCTTTCCTGCAGCCTTCATTAAAATCTGATTATTTTTCTGTCTCCCTCCCGCTGCAACCGGCCAGCGTTGCTAACCCTTCACAGGTCTACTTCGGAGGCAGCATCCTTGGCGAGAGTGCTATGAAGTCTGAAGACAACATTGGAAACCTCATAGAGTATGACTTCAGAGTGAGTAACTTAGATTCATGTCAAGAACTGCTTTGAATCCATGAATGATTCCTCTCTGTATTTATATGAATACTTAGAACTAGGTTAGAAAGGATTTAAAGGGTTTAAGGTTTAAAGGGCTTAAGGTAGAAGCAGTTAGAATGTCTGTTTTGAACTTGCTCTTAAAAACAGTAATGCTAAGAAAGCAAAACCAGGTTGTGAAACAGTTTCCAAAGTACTAGAGTACTTCAGAAAGTATACTTTCTTTGTCAGAATTTCTGTGAAAGTTGAAATACCTATCAGTTTTGCAACTGAATGATTTGTTAACTCTAAAGAGTTGATGTTGTTTCCTATGAAGATTGATTTTTAGAAATCTATGGCTTATCCTACTTGTTGTGGAATTTTAGTCAGAATTTTATGTGGAATTTTATGTAGTGAAATTTTATGTGTTTAAGTGCTGTATCTTAGTTGCTATCCAAATGTGTTAGTTTTATTGTATGGTTTGTCTTAATGCTGTATGTAGATGGTCTTTCAATGGCTTTTAAATTTCCTGTTAGCCAAATGCTTAAAACTTGCCAGTCAAGAACCATTCTTTTCAAAAAGAAAATCCCTTTAAACCGGAATTCACAGTTTAAAGAATGTTTGTTTCAACAGGTAACTAACTTAGGTCGACCACTTAAAACATTCGGCACAGCTTCTTTGGACATCCAGTGGCCAAAAGAAATTAGCAATGGCAAATGGCTGCTTTACTTGATGAAAATAGATTCCAAAGGCTTAGAAAAAGTATCCTGTCAACCCCAGAATGAGATCAATTCTTTGCATGTTACGGTATGTTACCCAGTCTTCTCATGTTGATGAATTAGTACATTAAAGTATCCCAGCACACAACAGTAGAGCCTAAGTGTTTCTCTCCAGAATGAATTAAGAAATACTGGAGCTATACCACTAAAATATTCTAACATCAAACTTTTTTTTTTTTTTTTGAGGAATCTCGTAACTCAAGGAGGAAACGTGAGGTTGCAGAGAAGCAGATTATAGACAGCAAAACATTTTCTTTGTTCTCAGAAAGAAAATACAAGACTTTGGTAAGCACATCACACTCAGAGCTTTTGTCAGTCTTGCAGAGTGCAATAAGATATCCTTCTTTGCTTTGTTTCCGTCTTAATTTTCAAATACTCTTTGGGATTGGATCCATTTTATATTATCTTCTGATGAAAGAGGAATAGGGAAGAATTTCTGTATAGTTACCTACATTAAACTAAAGTATCATTGTATTTTCCTGTTGCTTTAAATCCAAGAAGAATTGTTCCTTGCACATAAAGAAGATGCCATCCAATGTATTAGACAGCCTCAAACCCTAGGGATTTTCTAGTCAAGTTGCAAGGAGATTTTTTTTGTAAGAAATCTGTAATTGCAGGACTGCAATGTGAATGCGCGCTGTGTGGATATCAAGTGCCCCCTGAATGGTTTGGACAGCAAGGCATCTATTGTGCTGCGTTCCAGGCTGTGGAACAGTACTTTCTTAGAAGTAAGTTTGCTTACCTGCCATTTTTGAGAAGTCATAGTTCTTTCCTGTTCTGTCTCTGATGTGCCTCTGTTTTTTTTGAAACAGGAATACTCCAAAATGAACTATCTAGACATTCTTGTTAGGGCTTCAATCAGTGTTCCTGCTGCAGCTAAGAATGTTAAACTCACAAATGAAGTTGCTCAGGTAGGCTCAGCATCTAACACCAACTATGTGTGATTGTGGTGATCGTGTTTCCAGCTTATCTGAAAAGAATGGAGAAAATGAAACATTTTTGAACAAAAAAAGCTGTACATTACATCTTTAACTGCTTTTGGAATTATTAATCCTTTAATCAGGTGGAAAGAATTAACTAGCATACTCAAATGTGATCAATCTTTCCTAGAAAGTTGCTGGTTTGGATTAGATAAATGTAGATGCTTTTGAAATGCTCTTACCATCATCTTCATGTGTTTCCTTTAGGTGCGTGTTACTGTCTTCCCTGCCAAAACAGTAGCACTTTACACAGGGGTGCCTTGGTGGATCATCTTAGTGGCAATTCTTGCTGGAATACTGATGCTTGCACTGTTGGTATTCTTACTGTGGAAGGTAAGTTTTTATTTATCTTGGTTTACATTTCACATTTCTTAATTTAAAAATGACAAGATAGGAAACTAATTAACCAACCAGTCTAGGATTTTGTAGTTGAGACATGAAACAAACAGCAGAATTGTACAAAATGTATGCTATCTTTTCCAATTTCATAACATTTGGAATGAAAATCATCACATGAGAACACGTTACGCTTTTGTATAATGCAATTTTTCTGTTTCCAGATCTTCAAAAGGAAATGTTTTGAGTTCTAGTCAAAACTTAGACAAGTTTTCAGAGCCTGTAGTTAGATATGGATATAGCTACTTAGGGTGTCTGCAATTAGATGTAAAGCTGTTTTTGTGTTGTGACCTATCTACAGATGAGTAGCTTTGCAATTAACTTCTCATCATATAAGAAACAGCATAAAACTGCTCGTGGATTAAGACAATACCTCAAAAGGTACAGAAATAACACATGGACAAGTATGCTGGCTAAGTTCTTTAGTATTGACTTGTTATCTTAAAAACCTTAAGGGAGTAAATAAATGTTTAAAATGAAAGGATAACAGTTTGGAAATGAAAAATCAAGTAGCTATTTTTCTTAAAAGCTTTGGCATTTTCTATATCTAATTTTGGTCCCGAGCTTAAGAAGTTGATTCTCTTGCCTGTTAATCCACACTGGCAGTTTATGTTTGTTGCTAGAGAATAGCAGAATGCAGGTTGTTAAGAGGTGAAGAGGGATCTCCCATCTGACTTGTCGCTTACTCTTTTGTGGAGAAACTGCTGCAACTGGCTTCACTGAGGAGCTACTACTTGCTGCAGGTCATTTCTTACAGAATAATACCAGCTTCTTTCCTTTTCAAAAAATGCCCAGCTGCTGTTTGCAGCTCTCCCTGACGAATTACACAGAATAACACCTTCATGAAACTTTTTATTGCATGTAGATATGCACAAATGTAGAATGTTTTGGTGACAAACACTGAGCCATCCTATGAAGAACAAAGATGGTGCTTCAGAGCCAATTACATGATTGGGTACAATAGAGCCTTTCTCAAGATTTAACTTATGTTTTGCCATTTCAATAGCACAGGCCAAAGCAAGAAGCTTGCGTATCCTGTAATTCAGCTACCTTGTGCACTAGTTCATGAACTGATTTCTGTACAGATTTCTTACTGCTATTTACAGCCTTAGTTGCTATGAGCATACTTCAACGTAAAAACAAACAAAAAACATTAAAAAATACACAGATTTATCAAAAAGAAAACCCTAAGGTAAATTCTTAATCTCAGGCTATTCTATGTTTTTTTTACAGGTTAGATTAGTTCAGCAAGTTCTCTAGTTTAGAAGCAGTTGAGATTTTTCTTGTGTGTCTGTGTGTTTTTTTTTTTTTTTTTTTAGGCAATAAACCTATGAAAGGGATGTCAGGAAGAACACAGTTCATAAAGTTTACTTAAGTTAGTTTTAACAGGCTTGACTTCTCCACTCACAAAAAATGACTAAATACCTTGCTTCCTTGTAGTGTGGTTTCTTCAAGAGAAATAAGAAAGATCATTATGATGCCACATATCACAAGGCTGAGATCCATGCTCAGCCATCTGATAAAGAGAGGCTTACTTCTGATGCATAATATTGATCTACTTCTATAATTGGTAATTGACCAGTATTTTTTAATTTCTAGCTGTGGCACATGCTGTGGTTGCGGTGGCTAACTGAGCTTTTGCTGCGTATATTAACTGCTGGATTTCAACCTATCAGTACTTGCTTACTCATTCTGTTGACAGATTTTCAGCTTTTGGTGCACGTGAACAAAGAGATGTCTACCTTGATCTTAAACATTTTTTGTTTATTTCTTTAAAAACATCTTGATCTGCAATGGTTTTTACTTTTTTATTTTTACATTGATATTTTAACAGTACGAGTTTTTAAACTTTAGAGATCAACACTCTGCAGAGGGTTAAGTTTTAAATTTAAGACTACACAAAAGATAAACTTGCTTTATTAACATTTATTGCATGCTAAAAAGTACATGTTACTCAATGAGAGCAATTTTCTTGGTGAAAATATAATTGCTGGGGAAACATCTTTTATCCCTTCAGTTCTACGGTATACTCTTCTGGGCACATACTTTTTCTGCTGAAGCTACTATATGCATGATGATTTATGCTTCTAGCAACCTTTACATACAATTTAAGACAATAAGTGCATGTACATTAACTAGTGGGGCTTGGGATGAGTGGGTGGAGAGAAATTTGTCACTAAAATCTGTCAATGTTGTGTATAATGGAAGGGTGGAGGTGGCTAAAGATTTCGTGGTCTATGCCTTTTTTATTATTATTATTATTACTATTTTTAATTCAGGTCTATGCAAGTTTGAGAAATTTAATGTAAAAACAACCCTTGCTCACCAAAATCACCACCTGAAGTTTATGAACAAACCCTGACAGTTTCATTTTTTGTGCAAGCAGTAGTTAAGGACAGATGTCTGTCCTGCACTTAATCTCGACCTCATAGACTGCAAAAACATGAAGTTGAGTATCTACTTTGGCCATATTGCTACAAAGATGATTATTGGTTGCACAAAAAATCGATTTTATTTTGAAAAATAACTTCAGTCTGTCCTTAAATGAATAGGATCAGTTTTCACGTGGTCTTTGAAGGGGAAAAAAACAAAAAAAAGAGAGAGACACTGCAGGGCACAAATAAGCTGAACTAGACTTTAGCTAGGGAGTCCTGTGTCGTCATGGTAAATTACAGGACTGTTAAGCTCTGCCTCTTTTTTACTGCACAGCAAACTAAGCAAGACTTACATTCTAATACCACACATGTAGTTAAGCCAAGATGACTGCAGTGAAAAGAGTGGCCGTAGTGTAACTTTTCTTGAAGGCCTTGGACATCTTTCTGTCAAGTTTTAAGAGAAATCATGTCACCTATAGAAGGATAGCAGCGTACACACCTACCCTTAAATCAGGAGAGACACTTTCCTCAAGTGTTACCTTTTTCACATCTATGCAGCATTGAATAGTCTCACAAGCTGAGCAAATATCTTTCTTAAATGCAAAGACTTGTAAAACAAATTTAGAAAGTTAGTGGAAGGAATCTGTTAAGATCTCAGACTACTGAAATGTTGGACTGTGCGGTTTGTCTGCCATTGCTTGCTGCTGGAACTTATTTAGGCACTCCAGAATTGATAACTAAGCACACTATGTTTTTGGCCAAGATCTTTTTCTTTTCAATTTTGTTACCTGTGTATCTGTGCGAAGGAGGAATGCACTGTCTCTGTAATTGTAGTACTTGGGCAGCAACTTAAACCTCAATTCTTGTTTTTCTCCTCTGCGCCAGTGTGGGTTCTTCCAGCGCTCTAGGTACGATGACAGTGTTCCCCGGTATCATGCTGTAAGAATTCGGAAAGAAGAGCGACAGATCAAAGATGGGAAATGCAAAGACCTTGAAACAAAACAGTGGATCACAAGATGGAATGAGAATGAAAGTTATTCTTAAGGAAAAGTTTTTTTTCTCTCCACACAGTTCAGCTAGTTGTTTTCATTCATGGAATACTGATGGAGTTGGACTTTTGTACACTATGGACATTCACTGTTTGATTGTAGATACTACTACTTATATTGAGGCTTTTGTTTGCACAGTTAAAATAGCTTCAACAGACTTTGTTAGCATTATTTAATTTCCAGACTGCCTCTTTTTCCCTTCAAATCTAACACTCACTTTAGAAGATGCGGTTTTGATTTGGGTCTTTTCTGCAATGTGCACATCCACCATGGCAGACCTTTCCTACGATCCTAACATTCCTGGTGTGCAAGGAGCGCATGGTTAACGTCAAGACAGGGTCTCCGTTCTTCCTTCTGTGCACACAGTGGCCTTCACATACTTTGTTCAAGTAAAATCTGAAGAGCTGCAAATGTACTTTAGTCATAAGCTTTGCCTGCTACAGTAGTTAGGGCTTAACAAAAAGCATTGTCTTAAATTTACATGTGCAATAGGTCACGTTGCTCAGTTTTTAAGATCAGATTGCGTGAATCTTGCTCACACCAAATATACACAGGTTTTTTTTTAAAGAGAGGCTTGAATATTAGATGTACTTTTTGTATATATCTTTTAGTCATTTTTGTATTTATTTTGTTATAAATCGTTGTCTTTGACTAATCATTAGGCCAAAGAGTTAACTGAACCTTCAGACTCATTGTGTTTATGAATTTCAGATTACAAGACCTGAAGCTTTCACAGCATTTTAATAAATCACTACAGGTGCCAATGCTCTCTAAAAGTGTAAATATCTATTCCAGTGATGTATGTGGGAGCTTTTTTTTCTGATACTTATTCTATGTAATAGGAACTACTAGGTCTTGTAATATGACTTGTATATTACTTCAGATTCTGATTTAATGATTTGGCCACCAAGCAGAAATATGGTTTTAAATAGAATTTTATACTTGCCGCAAGAGAAGCGATAGGTTCTCTGGAAACGGCTTCACAAGGATTTTCTGTTTGGAGAAAAGTGTTGACTACTGCATCTGTTATATAGCACTTGAAGGGGGCTAAAAAGGCCTAACATACCTTAATTATGGGGATCTGGGACGATCCTCTCTGAGACTACTGAACTGTCTTGAATACCTGAATGTTGATAAGAATAGAGCCACAATGTTGTGCTTATGAGTAATCTAATTATTGTAGCATAAATGATTTAAATACATAACTGTGTAAAGAGTTTACTTTTTTTTTCACCCATGTTCTAAAGTGGTAGTACTGTTTAAAAATGAAAAATGAGCTCACAATTGTTTATTCCAAAATTCTGCTCAAAGTATGCACGCTAATTGCTAGTAATCTGAATTATGCAAAAACCTCTTTGTACTTTTTCCCTCCCAGGGTAGAAACCTGCTAAGAGGGCATTTGTCAGGTGTCTTATTTGTACTACCAACTTTGAACATACCTATTACCGAAAGTGCATTCATATATTAGACCCTACTTCCCACTGTATAAACTCAGTCTGACTCAGTGACCCTGATTGCCTGAACACGTACACACATATACAGGTGTCCAGTTTTGGGCCCTTAAAAATTCTAGTTTACTTGCTGAAAGGTTCATCTGTGTTGGAAACCAAATAAGGTGCTAAGAAGCTTGAAAAACTGCTGTAGCCCTTGATTTAAAAGCACTGGCTTTCCCACCCTGCCCCTTAATTGCGATGGCTGTAGGAACAGGAATATCTCAACAGTGTTAAACTGAAAGTTGTTGAAAAGTAAGTCCTGTCACTGGTATACTTTCATTTTGAACATTTATCATTGGTATGCTTTTGTCTCAAAACATTTTTATATGAGCTAGGAATGCTACTTCATTACATGATTAGAAATTACCTGTGGATATTTGTATAGAAGTGTGAAATAAATTTTTTTAATTAAACACTGTTTTGAGTAAGTATGATTTCTTACTACCTGCATGAATTTATTTCAGGTAAGCTCACTAGTCCATTAGGCGAGAAAGCTGCAAGCTTTAAAGAAGTAAAACTGTTAATATTAGCTTAACAGGAAAAAGAAA
>VZSV01000128.1:1440941-1454512 GCA_013398735.1 Nothocercus julius | reverse complement strand
AGCCGTGCGCGAGCAGAGGGCCGCGCGGCAGCCCAGCCGCCTTTAGCGGGGCTCGCATAGAAACGTAGCTGAGAACTAGCCCCAGGACCCCAGGCTCTGCAGATAAGGTAAGCAGGGAGAGTTAAAAACAAAAATCTCGTATTTCATGCATTGCAACAGTACGTATTGCTGACTTAAACCTCTAGATTTCTACAGGAGTCCCACCATGCAACTTTGTTGCTGCTATTTTCACCAAAGAATCATGCAAATCAAAGTTGAAGTGGTTTCAACCTGTATTGTACCACTAAAATAATATTATAATCAATATTTATTTTCAAGACACAATGTTTTTTCATGTCAAAAGTAGGCCACTGTTTTGATACTAAACACAATGTAAAAATAATCTTGAAAGCTTTTTCTTTTTTTTCTTTCTTGTTTTGTTTTGCTTAAGCATGTAGCAAAACAAGGGAAGGAAACTAATAACAAAGATAGAATACAACATTGTGACAGTAATTGTATGAAATTCTGTAGCCATTATCATCTGATGGTGTTTGCAGTTGGGATTTTCTTGGTTCTGTTTGCTAAAGCAAAAGCAGTTACAGAGCAAAAAGGAAAAAACAAACAGCAAGACCAACTTTAAAAAATGGGCTTCCAGTTCCTTCATTTGTCAATAAAGTATTCTCTAAGCAAATTTAGGTGTTGATCTTGTACATCTGTCATATCCTGGGATATAAGCTCACAGGGTTTTCCATAGGGTTCTCTATCCTTCCTTTGCACAGACAGGTCATAACCGCACAGGGAAGGAGGCTTCTCATTCCGTGAGATATTCTTCAACCTGAGCTGTCTCTCATCTTCAGTGCAGTGTTTGTGAAGATACAGACTCCAGATTCCAAACTAATTTGTGGGATATTATTTGCTGAATGTTTAGGTTATCTTTACATTTTAGTACCTTCAACTTGGCTTGTTAAGGAATTTTATTAGAGGATAGGGAAAGGGCTGTATTAGCCACACACCCGGAATGCAGACTGGCGGGGGAAAGAAAGAGCTATTTCTGTGCAGAGCTCTCATATCCAGAAAAAACACAACTTTCCAGGGGTGGTCCCATTTGCCTCTTCAACAGTAAGTGCCACATAGGGTTGGATCAGTAGTAGTTAGAGGCAATGTTGCAGAACATTTTACATGGACTGAAACCATACTTAAAGGTGAATGGTATGGGTCTGCATTATTGTACTAGTGATTCTTCATATATAGTGAGGCATATATAAATGCTTCGTATAGGGAAGATTTTCCTTACCATGAGCAGGCTAGTAGATTTCAGTATATAACATTTTGAAATACAAGAAGGCTGCTGCCATAGAAGAAACATATTGGCTGACCAAACTAGCCCAGTCAGCTTCAAAACTAAACCACGGGCTTCTTGTACAAGAAAGTACACGTTTGTGTAGTTCTATTCCACAGATGTTGACTTTATTCTAATATTTTCAATCTGTTTCTCTTGATTTTAGGATCTGAAAATGCTTGTGAAAAGACTTCATTTATGTTTCTGCGACAAGAGCTGCCTGTGAGATTGGCAAACATAATGAAGGAAATAAGCCTTCTTCCAGACAACCTTCTGAGGACACCTTCAGTTCAGCTGGTGCAGAGCTGGTAAGAAGTTCATTCCTTTTAAAGGTTGGAGGAATGGCACATTCTCTTCTCTAGAAAGAACGTTTCATGTGCTCGTTGCATGAACGTCACTTATTTAGACTAAGTAAATATCCCAATGGGACATAAATTAGAAACTAAACTTGCAGATATCAGAAAAACTTCTTGTAGCTATTAGAGAGCCTGCAATGGAATTAAATATCACTAATCAACTAAGCATTGCAGATTGTTATGCGTGAGAGTTCATTAACAACAAAAACTCACCACAGCAGTGTTCAATAAGGACTTAGTTAAAACGAAGAGGCTAGCTGAAGAAACCAAAAGAAGCAGGCACAAAAGGCACAAAATCTGCAAAGCAGAACATGAACCATTTAAAAGACAGGTTGTTGCAGACTCAGACTAGAGATATAGAACATATTGAAGAAAGAGTAATAGGAATCCCCCAAAAAACAAATATTTAGAACAGCAGAAGCTCTTTATTGCAATAGGAGGCTATTCAACAGAAATAATAATAATAATTAAAAAAAGCTTTCAATTAAGGAATTTAGAAGTAAGCATAAACTTTTGTAGGATAAATGCAAAATAAAGAGATTGCTTGTCAACTGCTGAGGATACATAGACTTTTGTAGAGGCTTTTAAGGTAAGAGAATAGACTCTCATAGTCTGCTGAATAGATGAATATAAAAAGAGATTTCAGTGAAGAAGAACATGAAAACTGAAATTCCCTTGATACTAAATGATGGTGATAAAATGGGAAATGAATTCCACTTGGAAAAATACAAAGTAAAGCATCGAAAGCAACCTCTCACCCACCCACTTACTTACAATCATGAAAGAAATTTTGATGCTCGTTGTGGATATTTTTTCTGAATATGATAGTTGATGGGCAAGAAGGCAAATAGATTGTTAAGAACTAAGTAGGAATGGGGGTGGTGGTGGAAATATAGTGGGACCACTGTGTTAGTCCATTATTCCTATGAACTGCATGCACATTTAGTCACCCTGTCTTGAAGAGAAAAGAGCAAGATAGATAATCAGAGGCTTGGAATGAGTTGGGGAGGCATGTTAGAATTGGTCTTTGTAATGTTTCTTTAATTTAAAGGTATGTCCAAAGTCTTCAGGAGATACTTGACTTTAAGGACAAAAGTTCAGAAGATTCAGATGCTATTCATAGGTAAGGATTTGCTGTCACATTTATTTTATGCAAAAAGATGGGCAAGTGGCTCAAGAATAATTTCAACTATCTGAAGTTTCTGCAGTTACAGTGCCATAGTGCCATCACTCCCTGCCTCTCAAAAAAAAAAAATTAGAATGTGAGACAAAGCACTTCCATTTATGTCAAATTATTCTGGTTTTCCTTTTTTTTTTAATACTGAATAAGCTTTAAGAACTTTATTCTTGACTTTCTTTTTTCTTTTTTTTCTTGACCAATGTAATGTATTCCTTGCTTGTTGCAATGCATGGAATTTTACAACCATAGAGTACATTGTGGCATCATTGACTGATAGTAGCTGCTATTTGACAGGCATGGGATGATTTATATGAAAATGGTTGGCACAATTTTCTGTCTTTTTCTTGTGGCGCTATGATTGATTTTTCAGTGCAAGCTACTTGAAATGACTATATGCTATCAAGTCTGACCTGCCTTTTTACTGCGATAGGTGGATCTGTGATGTTTCTGTACAGAGTGGTCTTTGTTTTCTGGACCAGATACTTATTCAATGTTCCAGGGTATTAAAATGACTTGAATGTGAAAATCCTAACACTGCTTTAATTTTAGTTTTACAGATACTGTGATAAAAATCCGGAATCGACACAATGATGTAATTCCTACTATGGCTCAAGGAGTGACAGAGTACAAGGAAAGCTTTGGCATTGACCCAGTGACCTCTCAAAACGTGCAGTACTTTTTAGACCGTTTTTACATGAGTCGCATTTCAATTCGAATGCTCCTTAATCAACATTGTAAGTGGTATTGTAACGAGGGAGAATAATACATATACCTTGTCAGTATATTTTCATCTTCATGGGCTTAACATGAATTTCAGTGTTTCAAATGAATACACTGTTTACCTTGCTATTCATGGATTTCTCTAATGCAGTTCTTAAAATATTTAGTAATATTTTTATTACTAAATAAAAATGCTAAAGATTGCGATTATATAATGTTAATAAATTCCTATTCAACAATATCTAAGACAAAATCTAAAAATTATTAGGTTGTATTTGGGTATTAAACATTATTTTCTTTGTTGGCAGCTTTATTGTTTGGCGGGAAAATTAATCCAGCTCATCCAAAACACATTGGAAGCATTGATCCTAGCTGCAATGTTGTTGAAGTTATTAGAGGTAAAGTCAGCAGATTAAAAAGAATTCTCTAAAGTTGTATGAATATCTGTCTATATTGAGACCTAATATATTCACATAGTGTTTAGTTCTGTTTTACCTGGATCAGAAGTTTCGTTTCCAATGTAAGACAGTTTCGTCACTTTTCACATTAAGTCCAGTTTTTGTAAGAACATACAAAACTCCCTGACAATGTTGAGCATTTTCAATTTCTGAATTTCTTTTTAGCAAACTGCAAAGAAATAAGAAAGGGAGGAGGGAGAAATTAAACCTTCTCTGTTTTATCATAGATGGCTATGAAAGCGCTAAGAGTCTTTGTGATTTATATTACATGAGCTCTCCAGAGTTCATCCTTGAAGAGCTGAATGGTAAGTGACTATGAATTCTTGAATGTAATAACTTGAAGTACCTGACACTAAAATGTTCTCCCTCTACTTCCCATGTATTTAATGTGATCTCTATTTACTCTCTCTATATGGTCCTAAATAAGGACTTTTTAATTTTTTTTTTGGGGGGGTGGTCTGGCAGAAGGCTTCCCCTGCTTTTCCTTTTCTTTTTCAATATTAGGAAGTTCAAGCCAGTAGCAAAGGTTTTAGTTGTACAGTTTTTAACAGCTTCCCTCCCTCCCCACCCTACACTCTTTGCTGTGATCAGGACTATTACATCTCACACGCTCCGCATTCTCCTGTGAGACTTTTAAAATTAGAACCAAACATTCTGTTAAGTTTCTCTTCCTTATTTAGCTAGCATGTACTTGTTGCAATTTGAAATAGTATGTGTTTCTATCAAAAATTAATTGCACCCATTGGCTGTAACTTTTGAAAAAAAACACTACCTGTGCTGCTATGACCTCGGAGATCAGCTGTAGTCCACATAGTCCTCTCGTTATAACACGACTTACTGGCGTGCTTTTCAAGTTACTAAAAGCCCAGACAGAGATATAAGAACAGGCTCTACAGATAATTGCAGGAGCCAAAACACACCCACAGTAACTTGGCCTGCAAAGCTAAGAGCAAAGAAAATGTGGCTTAAACTGCACATGCCCCTTTTTTTTTTTTTTTTTCTTTTTTTCTTTTTCCCCTCTCTCCTTCCTGCTTTACAAAACATGCAGTTCTTTATCCAGGTTAAAGGTTTGTTTCTCCATCTTTGAGCGTGATTATTAAAATAATCTCTAGGGTGCTATCAGTCATGCTAATTCTGTGTCCTGACGGGTGTTAACGCTGTGCGCGCTCCAGAAGCCAGAATAAATCGGGTAGTTTATAGAGAGGGAGCGGCCTTCTGCTCAGTGAATTGTGAAGGGGAGTTAGACCTGAGCGGGCCAAATGCACATTCCTCCTCCTGTTGTGAATGGAGGCTGTTAAATAAAACCCTGGGCATGTGGCTAGAGGCAGGGTGGTGGAAAATAGTTAACTTGATGGTAGGAACCAGATTTCCAAGGAACCAGATTTCCAGGTTCTAAATTCCTTAATTGAAAGTTTTTTTTTTTTTTTTTTCTCTTCTCTTTTGACCACTACATAGCTTGTTCTAGATCTTTTGATACATCTTTTAACATTTATAGTTGATAAACATAGGTTGTTAACCCAGTCTGGTAAAGGATTATTAACTTGTGGAACTGGACAGACTTTCATGGCCAGTAGAATGTTCAGAGCCACTTTTTTTTTTTGATTTTCATGTAATGAATGTGATTTTCATGATATTAATTCTAAAATTTACTCTTTAAAAAGTATTTTGAAAATTATACCAGTTTATAGACAGAATTATCTAAATAATCTTTAAGTTTTCTTGTTATACGAGCTGATTTCTAAAGTAATCCAAGGATAGGTTGTGCTCTAGTTACTGTTTGGTGCATTAGGGCATCATAGGGGTTACAGCATTAGAGCATAATTCAAGTTGGAAGGGATTTCTGAAAGTTTCTAGCCTGACCAGGTTGCTCAGGACTTCTTACCCAGTCTGTTTTTAAAAAGCCTCCAAGGGTAGCAGCCTATTTCAATGCTCAGTTGTCCTCATGGTGATAAAGCGTTCTTATATGCAGTCTGAATTAGCTCGTCCTACACTTGCTGTCTCCTGTCCTTTTACTGTCCTGAGAGCCTGTCTCCACCTTAACAACCTCCATGTAGCTACTGGAAGGCTGCTATTATATGCTGCTATCAGTGTTATCACAGTTTGTTTAAAGATTAGTTTCTAAAAAAGCAAGCATACTTAATCTTGAATATGAATTTGAACACAACATTTTTAAAAAGACTTCTGTTCAAATTTTCCTTCTCTTGTAAATTCCTTAAGCTAACACAAACATACCCTTTATTCATTCTAGCAGTAATTAAAAATGTATCTAGTTTGCCATTTAACTATTTAGGCTTTCTTTTCTCCAGCTAAATCACCACGACAGCCCATGCAAGTGGTTTATGTGCCATCACATCTCTATCACATGGTTTTTGAACTTTTCAAGGTCTGTGCAATTACCATTACATTTTTTTTTTATACATACTTGTTTAGTGAGATTGTAATTGTTTAATTTTGAACCAGCTGTAGATAGTAACATGCTTTCTTCAAGCGCAATCCTCTAGCTATTTGACTGCAGGAATATACCTAAATATTGTATATGGAAAATGAACATGCATGTCTTATGTAATGACTGAATACATCTGACAACATCAGCAATAGGCAGCATTGTCGAAATCTTCAAATGTATGAAGACCCTAGTTAAAAAGCAATGGCAAATAAAAGATTTGGCCACCTTTAAATCTGATATTATATGAGAGGGGCACTATAGAGCTTTCCCCTAGCAATTTCTTCAGTCTTCCAATTTTCTTCAGCTCTGCATCATATTGCATGTACAATGCATTATAAAGAATGCTACAAATAAATCTACAGTAAAATTAGATATTTATTCTAAAATATTTTAAATAGTTCAAGTCCCTGCAGTTACCTTCTAATAAATTATACAAATACTGAACAAACCAGAACTATGTAAAAAAATCATTCTAAAGTTAGAGGTTTTTGTCCTGATTCTGAAATAAGCTGATAGAAATATTTTATTTTCCTAAAGTGGTGTCTTAAGATAATACAGAGAATGGTAACAATAGGATTTAAGTTCTTGTACTTCAATTTGGAAACTGCAGAATGCAATGAGAGCCACCATGGAACATAATGCTGACCGATGCATTTATCCTCCAATTCATGTACATGTCACATTGGGAAATGAGGATTTAACTGTGAAGGTAACACCTTTTTTTTGATTATTTAAAAAATACTTTTTTTTTCTTTTTTTTTTCTCCTTTGACAGAGGCAGCATATTATTAGGTTTAGTTAGTGACTCTGAATCCAACAGTATCTCCTATCTGATTGTGTAGCATGCAGATATGAAGCAGTTACATATTCATGCAGTAGGGTCCATAATGAAGTTTTATGCTTTTGTCATTGTCATTTTGTGCTTAACTTAAAGGCCAGCATGACTGAAAATGAAACTGGCAGCTTTATACAATTGTAATGTTAGCATTTTGTAATTAAAAATGACAGTGATGTGTAAGCTGGGAAACAAGATGTGTATTCCATGTAGATAAAATCTGCCTGAAAGATGGTTTCCAGCAGAATTTCTTTTTCTTTTGTACAATTTCCTTGTTGAATTTCAGATACTAGCTGCAAGTAAATGACTTTTTCATAGGTATCAATAAAGTCTATTAAAACAACTCTTAATAATGGGCTTTAATGACATTGCGTTTAATATTCCTGAGAAGTAAAGTTGAGAATCATGTCGAACTTTGCATTTGTTTAAATTAGTAGATTAAGATGTTACCTTCCAACACAATTTGTTACAAATAAAATAAAAGCAATTCAAAATTAAAATTTTTCTTGCTTCTAAAGGATTATTAGTGCTTGCCATGGTAGTATGTTATTTAAATGATTTGTCTGAGGGATGGAAGGGAAGGATTCAGCTTTTTTGGGTCATTGCTGTAGCTGAGAGATCAAAATTTAAGAAATATCTATGATTTAATAAGGACAGCTTTATATTATCCTGAACTTCCTCTCGATCATTGCTTTTTTTTAATTAAAAATAAAATTAATCATACATGATCTTTCTTGTTGAAGATGAGTGATCGTGGTGGAGGTGTTCCTATGAGGAAAATTGACAGATTATTCAACTATATGTATTCAACAGCACCACGTCCCTGTGTTGAGACATCACGAGCTACACCACTGGTATGCAAGTCTTTTAGACTTTACTCATCGTATCTAAGATGACAGTCACAAAAACAAACAAAACTCAGCAGAGAGCCAAAGCCCTGCATTAATAATTTTACAGATATGAGTATGACCATTGGATGCCAGAGCTTAACTCAAGTCTTTTCTGAAAATAACTGGGAAATTGCATAAAATCCTAAAATACTCACAATTATTTAAACTTTGAGATTCTTATCTTCTCTGTTAAATGTAATCAGATACCTCAAGCAGAACACGCTGCTGTACTGCACATGTTGCCGTAAGCAGAGGGCTCTCAACTCCTGTTGTGGCCACTGAATGAAAGGAAAGATAAATATGGCTGTAGTTCTGGATGTGGTCTGCGCTTTATTTCAGTTGTAGAGGATGGTACAACTGACTACCCAGTACAAGAACAGAGGTGCACAGATGTAACAAGGCACATGCAAAATCTACTTCTGCCTCAAGTGAATGGCCCTAGTGAATTTTATAGTTGCACAAGAAATCTAATCTTACTGTCTCAGTTAACCTCCATACAGCTCTCCTTAAATTTGTTAAGCCTAACATTTGAACTCTTTGTCTTACCATCCAGCATCATGCATAGTTTGTCTCTTTACCTTGTAAGTCAAAAAGAAAAAAGCTGCTTCAGATTAATGAAATTAATGGAAATATTTTTTTTTTCCTTTTTTTGCTTGCTCTGCTTCTTCTGAATCAGGCTGGATTTGGTTATGGCTTGCCCATATCACGTCTGTATGCACAGTACTTCCAAGGAGACCTAAAACTGTACTCTTTAGAAGGTTATGGTACAGATGCAGTTATTTACATAAAGGTATGACTTAATACCTCACCATTTTAACTTCATAATCAACTCTTAACTGTTAATGGATATCTGTTCTGTTAATCCAACTTTGATTCAAAAATTAGTCAGCTAACGTCTTTTCTTTTTGCAGGCCTTATCAACAGAATCGATTGAGAGACTCCCTGTATATAACAAAGCAGCTTGGAAACATTACAAGGCAAACCATGAAGCAGATGACTGGTGTGTGCCAAGCAGTGAACCCAAGGATATGACCACTTTTCGCAGTATATAATTTTTTTTCCCTCAGACGTTCAGAAATAGACATATGTTTGTAAAGGGAATGTAAACAAACAAAACAAAACTGTTACAAAAAGTAGCTAAGCCATGTTTGAAATGTGAAAAAAATCAATTTAAGTGAAATAAGCAGCAGCTTAGTTCAAATTACTATCTTCTGCCAGTACTGAGAAAAATTAAGAACTGTGCATACTTTCATTTTTTCAGTAAAGGTGGTCACACTTAATTTGTTCCACCTTTTATTTATGACTTCTTTCAGTAGCTAAATCTAGGGAGCACTATTTTCAGGTTTTATAGGGACCGATACAACCTATTTTATATCTAGTAAAATAAGGGTGATTCATACAATTACAAAACTATTTTAAAAGAACTGTTGACAGTTCACCAGAGGAAATTGTTCATTACAGAGTATATCAGATTAATGAAAAAAATCTTTATAAGAAGAGCTGTTAACCTTAATGCTATACCATTGCAGCTGTATGGCATTTTTTAATCCCTTGATTCTTAAGCACATTGATGTCTAATTTTCCAAAGTCAGAAATTCTGCCTAAACTTTATACTTCAAAGTTTTTTGCAGCTGTAGAAATAACCACAAAAAAAAAAAAAAAAAAAAAAAAAAAAAAGTTAAAGAAGTTTTAGCTGCTGCCGCTGGTATAATGTATCTCAGGTATGTGGTATTAGTCGTATTTCTTTATAGTACTTGGTTGTGACGTGACTATTTAATACGTGTGATAAACTTATCTTGGTGTGATCATTGTGAACTAGCAAATAGTGTTGGCTTGTATACAGTAAATATGTCTTATGATGTTTGCTTATATTTCTGTAGGTAATACCAAAACACAGTATCAATGTTATAGCACCAGTAAGATTTCAAACTCTGGGGAATGTCAGGTTACAGCTGTAAAGGAAAACTATTTTTAATAAACAGATTTTTAATATTTGCCCTTACTAGGGCATCTATGTTACTTTGACACTAAAAATCAGCTTCTCAGGAGTATTTTAAAAAGGGGGAATTAATAACTTCTGAAAATACCTTTGTATTTGTGATGTGATTCTGACTGTGTTCATGTAATAACTCAGACTGTAGCATAAATAGAGAAAGCAGGACATGTCCATCAGTCAACGGCATTGTCAAAACAACACACTGGGGAAGAGAATGAGTATTACGTTTCAGGTACACAGTTCTTCCTTAATAAAGGACACAACTTTTCTTGCTGCCTACTGTGCCCATTGTGTTCAAATCATACACATCCATGTTGCACCTTGGACTCCTATCATGACTAAACATTTTCAACTGCATCATTGCCAAAATGTTCAAAATAGCAGCCTTCTCCTCACATAACCAACACATCACCAACAGTGTGAGCTTCAGAATTAGTAGACGCGTAGGATCCCTCTCAGAAAGAATAAGCATATGTTTTGCTAGCTTACAAGATCAGCTCAGAGAAGAGGGTGATAGAGATACTACCCAAAGTAAAGAGGAAAAACTGCTAATTCAAGCTTAATTCTTGCTATTCTACTTGTACCTGAGTCAGATTAAAGGTTATCACCAACTTGTTCCTGTGGCCTTCCTAGCCCAGTTCTGCAAAGCAAAATCCCTTAGCTAACATGACACGTTAACAGGAATGAACTGCAGAAAAACTGCAATGGCACTCTGAAGGAGGATTAATCCCTCTGTGGCAACCTGAACAGCATATTTAACTGTTCCCCGCCAGCTTGCAGACACTGAGAGGGGTCCCTTGTTTGTGTACAAGGTGGTGACTGAGGTACCTTTCAAACACCAGGGCTACAAGGGAGAAGGATCTACAGCTGCTTCCATCTTCAAATTGCATTCACTGTAAAGCGTGGCAGCAGAAAAGCTGGAGGAGATGTTTGCAGCTAGTGTTTTTGCTAAAGCAAAGCTGAACCCTATAGCAAGGGATTTCAACAATGCAACCCTGAAGCTGAACCTTATTCTTGCTCTTCTGCTAATTTTAAAATGTTAAACTATTTCAATAATGTAAACTGATTTTAGTAATCTCCAAGAAGAAATGTTTCTGAAGAAAAGCCACAACAATTTGTTTCTTAGAAAATCTATCAAAAGATACCATACGGTATTACTGAAATAAAAACCTTTTCCTGTTCTTTCAGCTTTCTACAGCTTGAATTCTGATTATTGGAGCAACTTACCTGTAACTGTACTTTATTTTTCCCCTACCAATAATTGTAAGAATGGTGTAGTATATTTTGGTTTCCAGTGTTTAATCCTACCCATAGAAATTTAATCAATTTCTCTTGATTTACATAGCTTACAGCCTTTGGTTCAGAAGTTTTTGTTTTTTATATATGTATTTTTAAACATTTTCATTATTGCATTGAAGTCAGTGCTAGCACCCTGGTTAAAGTCAATCATGGTATAAAGACAGTATAATAGCCCAACTATCAAAATGCTGAGATTAATAGTTTTGAATGAAAATGACCTCAGTCTTGCACTGTGACATTAATTTTGGTTTATCTTAATTTTTTTTTGAAAGAGCCACTACATTTATTCAATAAAATGTATTAAAAAAATTAGACTTTCAGCTCAGTGATTCTTTGTGACTTTATGAGCTTGTTCTGTGGAGTCAGCTTTCCCGTTCAACATCTGACAGGTGCTGAGTGCTGCGGTCTGTGTTAATCATTGCTCTTATGCCCACATACCAGGTGAGTTTATTATCACTGCTCCTGTCAGAGCCAGCTGCAAGAGCCCTGCACACAAGCAAGCCTGTGAAGCCATTACTTGTTTCCTGAAAAACACACTCTCCGCCAGGTGCAACACTGAGCTCAGTTGGCTTAAAAGAATAAAATAACAGAGGCTGTACCAGTATTCCCAGTTCTAACTGCAAGTGCTTCACTGAAAACTTAGCTCTCTTGGCTGAGTTAGCAAAGGTGCAGGGTGAGGCATATGACCGTAAAGATCTGGCCAGTCCATTTGTTTTCCTAATTCTCTTCTATCAGCAGTAGGGCAGCTCTTCCTGCCTGGCTCAAGGTCTTTAAGTTTTGAACGCAAATTCAAATCTACAGGAAACAAAGCAAATAAGAGTTAAATCTTGACAAAATGATTGTTTGTTAATGCTCAGAAGTGAAAATAGAACTGTTAAAGTCATCACCACTAAGATTTTTAACCTTTATTTTGAAAATGCGTGGTGTTCAGGAGTCTTTTTGCTGCCATTCAGAAAAGACAACATTTTTACAAAAAAAAAAAAAAAAAAAAAAAAAAAAAAAAAAAAAAAAAAAAAAAAAAAAAAAGGAAAAAAAAAAAGAAAAAAGAGTGAAACACCAATTGGGAAGTCCATTCATTTAATTAAAATGAAAAACAGTCCATGGATTTAAAGGAGAACTTGGTCCACATGAATGAATTAAGTTTTGCTCTAATCCACTCTATGATGGAAATTACACTTTTACTTAACATTTCTGTAATAATCTAATTAAAGAAGTGCTGTTGCAGTATCCCTATAAGACAGTATGTATATATACAAACACCAATTCATTTTCTAAACTATTTTGGGAATCAAATCCTCCTTTAAAGAGAAATAACCTGTAGTCTACAATCAAACACTTAAATACAATGCAGATACCCAGTGCTTCAGTGATATTTTTTCCTACATTTTTTCCCTCAGTATTTTAAGTTTGAAAAACAGCATAGTTTAAAATTAGCAAATATATAAATTTGGTCCGCAAAAATCTTGTAGCAAGTAGAAAAGAGAAATACATGTATTGCAAATTGATCTTATTCATAGCATAAATGTATAAAACTATGTATTGTTTAGGAAAAATATGTTAAAAAAGATCTTATTTATATGTCTAAACCTTGTCCCAACACCATACAGGGTAGTGTGCAGAAAATTTAATGTTGTAATTAGTGTAAGCAGTTTATAAAAACTACTTAATATTTCTGGTTATTTTCTCAATAAATTGCAACACATGGAATTCAAAAACAAATGTGTTACTACAGTGGATTTAATTTTTTTTTTTTTTTTAAAAAAGGACCATCACTGAGAAATAAAAGAATTCAAAGAAAATACTTCATAAATTTGAAATACATGTTTTCTTTTTAAATTAATTTGACATTACTGTTTTCTTAAACTTAATTTTTACTATACAACTTCAATGGCAACATATAAACAAACTGTCACAGACTGAATTTGGCAGGATTTTTCTATTGTCCCTCTATCAGATTCAGCTCTATCTCAAATTCTCAAATACTAGCTGACTAATATTGGAATGATTTTTAATACAATAGTCTATTCTCCACAAATATTTTTCACGTTCAGTGAAAAGGGCTTTTTTTTTTTTT
>VZSV01000128.1:1401734-1434178 GCA_013398735.1 Nothocercus julius | reverse complement strand
TTTTTTTTTTTTTCCCCCTCTTCTTTCTCAGTTTACAAATATGACAACAAATTTAAAGTAATATCCCCAATGGCACCTTGTGTGGAGTATTAGTATTAACCTGAAGTTGTGCAAGAGTAAACAAACAAATACAGTGGGTCAGGCTTTCAACAGGCCTACCGCATGCACAGTAAGCAACTTAAGGTTCAGCTGCTAGAATTATTCACGTGGAGTTTCTATTCAACTGAAAGCAGCACACAAGCAATACAAAACATGCTTCAAAGGCATTGTTCTAGCAGTGTGATAAAAATCCAATTCCTGATCTTTTATGGTCATTAACATTGCCTTGACACAGATACTACTTTGAGAAATTTCTCAAAGTTAGAATGAGGCTTAGACTTTGCATTCGTCTACAATTCCAATGACTGTAATGGCCTGTGCAGCAAACGCGCTGACAGGTATTGAAAACTGGAAGAACAAGGAGCTTTAAGCAACTTGCAGCTCAGGGCTTAAATTAATTAGTGCAGGTGTAAAAGAGTTTGCCTACACACAGAAGCCAAGAGCTCCCTCTGAAATTTAAATTCTGATTTAAGATAATGTACTGTATTGCTGTATAGCTTCAAGACATAAGAGTCATGCTTACCAAAAATTATGTTAACAGGAAAAATAGATGTATTTGACATCTAAATAGTTTTTTTTTTTTTTTAAAAAAAAAAACATAAAAATTTAACATTTAACTGGTTAAAAAGTGTATGTAAAAAAGTAAATTTCTGGTAAGAAATACAACTAATATAAATACTATCTATCACACCAAAAAAAAATGTTAAAATCTTCATAGAATTTACTGTTTATAATTAGTTATCACATTCAGTTTGTGTTTTAAGGAAGCAACCGGACCTGTGTGCCTTGGCACCTAAAAGCAGAAGGATCTGGGTTCAAATTTAGCCAGCTGCCGCTAATCCTGTGACCTCAGGCAAATCATCAGACCAGCCTGTGACTCATTTACTCTTAGCTGTAAAAGCTCATGAACCCTCCCTATTTTCCCCCTCCCCGCAATAAAACAAGAGTTGCACCTGAAAGCCTTAAGTCTGATAAGAAAACAGGAACCACCTGAGAAACACAGCACTTCAGAGAAACAGCAGGTGAACTGGCTTTAAAGAGAGCAAAATGTCTCTTCACAATTCTCCTCTCATTATTAAAATAACAAACAAACAACATCAACACAACTCCCCCCCCCCAGGAACTCCCTGAAGCAAACAACCAAATGCAATGATGGCATGCTGCATGATTTTGACTTAAAAGGTAAAGTGGCTGCATATCCACTAATCTATGTTGCAAGAAAAAATGCTTCAGATAAATGCTAACAGATCTATTTGATGGCATATTTTCTGATCTGACTACCTCAGCATCCAGCTTAGACCCTGGCCTCCATGCTATTTATCTTCAGTCATGAAAAACATTTCTGTCAGAAGCTTGTCTTGTGCTTTTTTTTTTTCTTTTCTTTTCAGTCACTCTCCATTAGCTCTTTTTACCCTTAAGAGCAATCAGGAACAATGAAGAAGCAAAATCATACCGGACAAGTGGAGCTATTTAGTAAGATCCGAGACAAATTATAAAGAACATCCAAACAAAATAAAGCTTCTCAACCTCAGTTGCAACTCACATTGTGTATATAACATGTGGACAATGTATATTACATCACAGTATTTCACTGCAACATGACGTTGATAGAAATGTATGTGAAATATGTGTCATAGGCAAAAGTTGAAGAGCTCCATTCAAATACAGAATATAAACTTATAAAAGATAAATAATGCTCTGGAAAATAATGAATGTGAACAGTACGTGCACATTTGTACTGTATCTGAGAAAGGGGCAGATGAATTTAAGGGACCAATTTAAGGACTGTAATTTACCAATCCCGTAAGACTAAACAGTTGCAAACTCTCAGGTTAGGTCTTCTTCTGTTTCTATTTTTCTCAAGCAACAAGAAGTTGATTCATTACTTCACAAACTTTCAATTTTTGAAAACTAACTTCAGCAGAATTTTAAGAAAACAAAATTGTCATGGATACAGACTTTTTGAGAGATAAATTTTGTAGGTACAGAAAATAATATAACTAAAGTCTTCACACCATCAATATTAGAGCACAGCTAAGTTGCACAAAATGCCTCAGTGCAAATGAGATTTTTACATGAAAAAAAGATCTTACTTCAGGGATTCTACTTATATTCACTCTTTAAAGCTTTCACCTGATCATGTGGGATACTACAATCACAAGAGCAATTAGTATTATTGAACTACCATTGGTGAAAAGAAATTTGCCTTAAATTCTGGAAACACGATTTTGTCCCATTGCGCTGTTTTAGTAACAGTGCTCATTGTCGGAAAGACAGCCATGTTTCTTTTGCATTTTTAGTGTCCTATCAGTGAGGTTTACCTGCCAAAGCCTTGTTACTATAATGCAAACTTAAGTGATCGACGGAAGTTTAATAAGTTCAAAGATTAGTCACCGACTGGAGCAGTAGCTGCCGTTGCACTCCCAGCTGTAACAAAAGCCCCCAAATGTTGCAGTGAAAACAGTCTGACCTTGGAGAGGCGGAGAGAGGCAGAGTGTGAGTTTGTGATCAATTAGTGTATGAGAATCTGTTAAAGATTCAGGGTCAGCTTTCTACCACTTTGCAAAGCAGCCAGATACCTGAAGACTGCTGTATCCTTCCAGCTGCTAGTTTGCAACTGACACTGAAGCAAAGAAAAGAACAGCAAGCAGCAATTACATACAGAAGCATGAGAGGGAAGCAAGAAATAAAACAGTGGGCAAGAAACCAGCTGGAAGGTTAAAGTGATAATCAGCTTGGATAAAACATACAAAGAGGACAGAGAAAAAGAGTATTATTTCAGGATGACATGGAAAGGTAAAGAGAGGACCCAAACATGTAAGAATTTCTTTTTTAAATTGCTGACAAAAGCATCTCTATAAACACAGACAGGATGTTTGTGCACATCACAGGTGTTCATAGTAATAACGCAGCAGTGGAACTTCCACTATCCTCTAAACAATTATTTTAATCGGACAGACAGAGGAACGAAGAAGATAAGAACAGGTTCTCCTGAACCAGCAGCTCTTCGAAAACGAAGCCAGCAAATGTTTTATCTACACAGCAAGCATTTCTCAATGGCTTTGCTACAGCCTCTAAAGGGATCAGCTACACACTCCTATTTAATTAGAAATATGTCCCCAAATATATGCATATTCCCTTCAGCATGGATCATGCAATCCTCAAATCATTGGCCCATTGAAGGATGCAGCTTTTGGCCACTACATGCTTTGACACAAAAGATCATAGAATCATAGAATGCTTAAGGTTGGAAGGGAGCTCTAGAGATCATCTAGTCCAAGCCCCTGCACGCGCAGGGTCACCGAGAGCATGTGGCTCAGGACTGCGTCCAAATGGGTTTGGAAGATCTCCAGAGAAGGAGACTCATCAGGCATTCCTGTTCCTCCCACTGCCAGCACAACCAATGAGGGTAACTCACTTGAGATGGAGAAACCAAATGCAAAAGTCATACGCACCTAACAGTATTTTGTAAAGCAGGGTTTTACTTAAGGGATTAAGTTTTTTCTACATTTCTGAAGTTCCTATAGTAAGTTATTGTATAGTTCTAACACCACTTACAGTATTGTTTGTAAATTTTCCAAGCACTATGTATGCAGACATCTTAATTCTGTAACAACCATTGTAAATGCACATTAAGAAAATAGAAAGCAATTTTTTAAACAGAATTTTAGTACAATCAGCATCTGGAAGCATGGAAAGACAGCTCACTTTACTACTAGCTTTGTAAAGTATCAGCCACTTCACTGAATAGTCTGGCAAAATCTCCCTTCTAGATAAGCTTCATACCTCTCTCTAATAATAAAAAGCAAGAATTAAAAAGATATATATATTTTAGACAAAGAGAAAAAAAAATAAGAATAAACTTAGTTTGGGAGGTTCCTAAGACTGACACAATTTTGATTCTAACAAAATCCAAAGAAAACAAGAATGACAAAAATAGCCTTCAGAGGAAATAGTTTCTAACAAATTATTTAGCCAGCCCAAGCATTGTTTAATAGCACTTTTACTTAAGCTTTAATCTTAGAACTGTCAACAGGTAAATGAAACATTATATATGGTTTCATTAAACTTGTTACCTCTCACGGACACTTTTTCCAAATACTTTGAACTGTCAAGATGGCAAACTTATGGTTGTATATTGAATTGTTTAGTAATGCTTTTAAAAAATCAGTTAAAAACTCTTCAGCTTGTTAAAACATCGGCAGATACTCAAAACTAATTTTCTAGTAGAGTTCTAAGTATGATCCTCTCAGTTTTCAATACCAGTTCTTCTAAGGAAAACCAGGATGCTTTCTTCATCTGCGTAGCTGGTACTCCACCCTAGTACCACTACAGTAAGAGGTGGTTGGCCAACTGCCTGGGGAGCTGATCTCTACCCAAGCATAGCCCAAGTATTAGACTGTTCTAATGTTCACAAGGCAAAATGATTTGGCTTTTAAAATTATACTTTCCTAAAGCTAGCATTGCTTTTAGAAAACAAACTCATCACCCTCCCCAAACCAACAGTGTGATCGTTCCACTGATGCCTAAACTGAGTGGGAGGGAATGGAGCACTCTTACAACCTCTAGTTCTGAGCTGGTAACTTCTGCCAAAAGGCTGCTAAAGACACAAGCTTCTGCAGTCATGTTTGTAAAAGGTGATGTGATCAGGGACCAAGTCAGCAGTTGCAAGTACAAGATGCCACACATTTAAAAAGTCCAAACACAAGTTATTCATCTTACCTTGCTTTTGTTCTTTTCTTGACCCTGTTCAAATATACTGTCCTGCCCACTTTGAGTAAAATGCAGGCTGCTACTAGAAACATGTGGCTCTTTGTGACTGTCTCCAAACCAAGAAAAAGGCATGCAGGTGGGTACAGGAGAATCCGAATCTGACGCAGATAAATTGTTGCCAGAGTCATCCAACAGTTCTCTGGAACCTCTGAAATAAACAGATTAAACTGTGTTAAAAAAAAAAACTCATTGTACATATTTCAGGGCACAGCTGATATTTAAAATGAAAATTGATATTTGCCTTCAAATACACAAAAGATATTTTAGAACATTGCTGCTGTTACACTTAGATATATGTTAAGGTCAAGAAGCAATTATAATTTCAAAGAAGCTTTATGGTTTAAAATTATAAGTATGTAATATGTATTTATTAAAAAACAACAACAACAAAAAATACTACCTGCTATCCAGAGAACCTCTGAGATTTTCTTTTTCTTGTTTCTTGCCCTTGCCCCCAGATTTTCGTAATCCTCTAAAGTGGAAAAACACCATTGTTATACAGCGTTTACACTTAGAGTGACATTTTTGTCAGTGAGATAAACATATCCTTTTTTTAAAATCAGTTTCAATACTTAAAAAATGCCCTATTCTTTTATGGAGAAATTACAGATTATGCATGTAATTGGACATGTATTGTTATTCATATTTCACTTGAATATTATAGAAGAATACTGAAAACTGCTTTCAAAAAGCATTTATAATAAAAATAAATACAAAAAACATCCATATAAGACTAATATCCACTGGATATTAGTGGATCCACTGGATGCTTTTTGTATTTATTTTTATTATATTTCAAAAGAAAGAAAGCAGTCTAACTGCTATATAAATGGGTGTATATAGAGTGACTTGAACTAATAAGAACTTTTCTATACATGAAATAAGTTAATTATCCTCTTAGCACTATATGATTTATTATAGCATCAGTTTATGTCTTTTTTGATGTTAACAGACTTCAGTGAACTTTATACGTGGAAGAGGGAGCAAGACTTCTTGCAAGAATTAGCAATTCCTCCCTCAATTAGCTAAAGTCCAGTTACTAAGTTGTGCACTTCCAGAATATACGTAACTTGCAGCTTGGTTTCTGCATGTTCCCATTCTAATCTTCCAAATGGAATTGAGAAAAATCTCTCATCACTGCTGCCTGCCTCAAAGGAATGGCTCTGAAAGTAGATACTGTAGCCAAATGTTAAGTAATGATGCCTCTACTGTAGGAATTAGACATATCTAATTTAGAAGAGCATACGGAACCTAGCCTCCAAAAATGATCCAGCAAAAAACAATGTAAGAGCAGAAAAATTTAATAATAACACTCTATGTACTTCTATAAAAAGAGGAGTAGGCAGACAAAAATACTACTGAAAAAAAGACATGACAGGGTTAGGGTTCAGTGAGACAGAAAGCCTAGACCGCAATGAGGAGTGAGGCTATAAAGGGCATGCAAAAGGAAATAAAGCCCTACTTCCAGATTGCTCCCTTTACCATATATGTTGATTAGTCAGCACTAGCCTTGGTTGACTTAAGCTTAGGCGTTTGGGTTAGGGTTCGGGCTAGGGTTAGGGTTCAGAGAGTGAAAAAGCCTAGAGCCCCATGGGGAGAGGGGCTAGAAAGGGCATGCCAAAGGAAATAAAGCCCTATATCCACATTGCTTCCAAGACCATATATGTTGCTTAGCCAACAGTAGCCTTGATGAGCTTAAGCTTAGGTGCTAGGTTAGGGTTAGGGCTAGGGTAAGGGATCAGAGAGAGAGAAAACTCAGAGCCCCATGGGGAGTGGGGCTAGAAAGGGCAGGACAAAGGAAATAAAGCTCTAGATCCACATTGCTTCCAAGACCATATATGTATGTTGCTTAGCCAGCAGGAGCCTTGGTGAGCTTAAGCTTAGGCACTAGGGTTAGGGCTAGGGTTCAGAGAACGAGAAAACCCAGAGCCTCATGGGGAGTGGGGCTAGAAAGGGCATGCCAAAGGAAATAAAGCCCTATATCCACATTGCTTCCAAGACCATATATGTTGCTTAGCCAACAGTAGCCTTGGTGAGCTTAAGCTTAGGCACTAGGGTTAGGGTTCCGAGAGAAAGAAAACCAGAGCCTCATGGGGAGTGGGGCTAGAAAGGGCATGCCACAGAAAATAAAGCCCTATATCCACATTGCTTCCAAGACCATATGTCTGGCGTTTACCTAGATTTAGCATTCCTGAGCTCAAGCTTAGGCCCGAGAGTTGTGGTTAGGGCTAGGGTTAGGGTACAGAGAGATACAAAGGCTAGTGTCTCATGGGAGTGGGTCTAGAAAGGACATGTCAAAGGAAATAAAGCCCTATATTCAGATTGCTCCCTTTGCCATATATCTTGCTTAGTCAGCATTAGCCTTGGACTACTTAAGCTTAGGCACTAGGGTTAGGGCTAGGGTTACGGTTCAGGGAGTGGGAAAACCCAGAGCCTCATCCGGAGTGGCGCCAAAAAGGACATGCCAAAGGCAAGGCAGCGCTATATCCAGATGTCTTCCTTGACCATATATGGTGTTTTGCCAGATTTAACCCTGGTGAGCTTAAGCTTAGGAGCTAGGGTTAGGTTTAGGGCTAGGGTTAGGGTTCAGAGAGTGAGAAAACCCAGAGCCGCAGGGCTAGGGTTAGGGTTCAGAGAGTGAGAAAACCCAGAGCCTCATGGGGATTGGGGCTTTGGGGCTAGGAAGGATATGCCAAAGGAAAGGTAGTGCTATATCCAGATTGCTTCCTTGACTATACATGTTGCTTAGCCAGCACTAGCCTTTATGGACTTAGGCTTAGGCGCTAGGTCTGGGGATAGAGAAAAGAAAGAGCATCATGGAGAGTGAGGCTAGAAAGGGCATGCCAAAGGAAATAAAGCCCTATATCCACATTGCTTCCTTGACCACATATTGCTTAGCCAGCCCTAACCTTGGTTGACCTAAGCTTATATGCTAGGTTTAGGCTTTGAGCTAGGGTAGGATTCAGAGATATAGAAAAAGCCTGGAGTCCCATGGGGAGTGGGGCTAGAAAGGGCATTACAAAGGAAAGGCAGCGCTATATCCAGGTTGGTTCTAGGAACATTTTTGCTATATCTCCGTCACCAGCCTTGCTAGGCTTAAGCTGATGTACTAGGGTTAGGTCTAGGGTTTGGCTTCAGAGGGAGAGAAAGCCTAGAGCCCCATGGGGAGTGGGGCTAGAAAGGGCATGAGAAAGCAAAGGCAGCCCTATATGCAGATTGGTTCTAGGAACAGATTTGGTATTTCGCCAGCCTTTTTCTACTTAACCTTAGTAGCTAAGGTTAGGGCTAGGGTTGAGAGTGAAGGCCTAGAGCCCCATGGGGAGTGCGGTAGAAAGGGCATGGTGAGTCAATGGCCTTAAGTTACAGCAGGGTATATTCAGTTAGATATTAGTAACAATTTTTACACAGGAGTAGTAGTCCAGGATTGCAATAGACTGTCCAGGGTGATGGTGGTGCCATCCTCCCTGCCAGTTTTGATAGCAGCTGTAGATGAGGCACTTCCTGACATGGTTTATTAGGCAGGTTGCTTAACGGTTTATGGTTGAACTCCATCTTTAATGTCTTTTCCAACCATAATTCTTTACGATTCTATGATTATGAACCCAAGAAAGAATTATGTGATGTTGTATTGCTATCAAGTAGACTTGCAGGATTTCCTCAACAGTTTTCATTCAGAGCACATGTGAATCTTCAGCAAGTAAAACTGAAAGCCATGTATTTTTAAACAAACATGAATAATATCTTACCCAAAATCTGGAAATCGCCTCTTAGACTTCCCTGATGATGTTCCTTCATTTGTTTCCATAGTCTTGTCTTCATTTTTCTTATCTTCTGCTTTTTCTAGGTGGGTGGAAAGAAGTTGTTAATCTGAAATAACTGCAAGTTCCAAGCACTCTCAAAGAAGTTCAGATGCTTCAAAGCAAGTAAGATGCTAACACCTGAGTCTACATTCACACTTGTTGATGCTGACTGGTAATACTACAGCTACATACATCTAAGTGATTCTCTACAACATTTTCCCCTCTCTGTGACATTTTACTTGAATGGGTTACACTAAAACATGGCTTGAGATGGTTTTAGATTTAAGTATCTTTCTTCTGCAAAAAGTAAGCTTTAAAATACATTACCTAGCACGAAATGCATAAAAAGTTCATTTTTAAAGCAACTTTCAAAAATACAGCATTTAATATCAAGGTATATGAAGCTTTTCCCTTTTGCAGTTCCCTCACTCTGGTCCAAAGCTAGTCTATGCTAGTTAGTTGGTACATGCCTTACATGTACTGCCAGTTAGTGCATGAGTGCCTAAGCAACAGGACAGTTGGTGCCTGGATAGCAGACAGCAAGTTTAACAAGCTGAGTTTCTTCGGAAGTAGCACACAAACTCTGAGTATTCCAAAGGAATAGAAATCCACACACCAGGTCCCACTTATAAGACCTTTTATGCCGACAGAAACATTCATTCCAAGGTGCTGGAAATTTCCAACACGTGTGAGGCTTCCCAAGATTGCTGTATTCACAAAACCGGAAAACCACCTGCTAGGATCAAGCTATTCACCAGGGGTGTTCAACTCCAACTGTTCAATAATTAAGTGCAATTAAGTGGCCAATCAGAATTGCCTGGAATTAGGTGTTTCAGGTGACATCTAAGGAAAAGCATACTGCAGCTCTTTCATAGGCAAAGCAGGTTTTAGGCTCAGTCTTCAAGAAAAGAGAACATTTCTGACATGAGGGAAGTTGCATGCATATAATACCTTCAGGGATCTTAAAAACTGCAAATCATGGTCTACCACACAAGACTCCACCCTATCTGCCACGTGGCTTTTTGAAGCACAGACTGATTACCTCAAAGTTTACATGCTAAATATTCGGGATTTTTCCCTCACCTTTTGTTTTCTTTCTTCTTCCATCAATAGTGTCTGACTAACAACAGAACTTCATTCAAATACTTAATTTTGTAAAGTACATAACATCTAAAAAAACGGATCTACCAGTTAAACAGGCTATTCCTCCCACCAGCTTACATGCAGGACACAAGTGTTAATATTGACATTTGCTTCTCCCTATCTCTCCAGAGGTAATACTTCAAAAATATCTACTTAGAAGTAGGTCTAGTTTTAACATACTTCAAAAATGTTCAAAAAACATTCAAATTATAGTCTCAAGGCCTTACTAATTATTGCCATTATCATTTTTCCTTCTGAACCACTTTAAACATCTTGCTACTTTTACCACACCTAACGCAAACTCACCAAATAACTAAGTATTGAAATAATCACCACGACTAACTAAAAGAACGAGCAAAATAGCAGCAATAAATACCTTTTTGGTGCTTGGACGACAGTTTTAGCTCACTGTATGCATGCATGCAGCCACACACGAGCTGGGGTGCTGCACTCTAGCATCAGGCACTGCATACTGTTTAGTCATTTGGCCTCTGTGCCAATGCTGGAAAACGTGCACCTGCTTCTACTCCTTTATTTGACACACTGTCAACATATACGTGTGCCTTTTTGTGAAAGGCTGAGTTTGAAACAGTATCGCTACTTTCCTTTGAGAAATTGCCTGTACCTGGTCATTCATTTTTAAAATACAACCCACAACAAGAGCTTTTATTTTCTAAGTCTTTTCTAAGCATTTTGTATCATATTAGAAACAAACAAGTTAATTTCCTGAACAGTTTACAAACGGTCTTAAAACAGATAACTAATTTTGTAACCAATTCATTTTCCTGCTTACTAAGGAGTTTATTGTTTAATAATCCCTTATATCTAAGCTCAGCAATACTTGGACTGTGAAGGATTAAAAATTTTTAAAAAACAAGAACCACAAACAAAAGCAAAACCCTTCGGGTCTTACCCTTGGCCTCTTTTCCTTTCCCCTTTGCTTCTCTTTGCTTAACATTCATGGGAAAGCCTTGAGGAGAACTTGGGAGCATCTCTTCTGAAGGAGGTGAGTGTGTGCTGCTCGTGCTGTTTCCGTTGTTTGCTTTGTGTACTGGGGAAGACTGGGTGGAAGCAGAAGGGCTTGACTCTAAAGGACTTTCTGTGCTTTCTGCTGGTTCGGGCTTTTCGCTCTTTCGATCTATGTCATCCACCCGGGAGAGAGTTAACTTTTCAGTTATCTCTAAGGTCTTTCCTAGGTACACAGCAGAAGGCTCTCTGTTGTGAGTAGTATCTTCTGAATCCTCATCCTTGAAAGATTTATGCAAACACAACATGTAATCACTAACTTTACTATCTAATCTTTTACCGGAATCTAAGGTATGTTATACTAGAAACAAACTCCCTCAATTCAGAACCAAAGCAAATAGACTGAAGTTTAAGCACGCACTGTTATCATCTAAATAACATGGACTTGATTTTATTTCCTTTATCCACCCCTATTCTAGATCTTTTCGTACATCCCAAATACTATTTAACTGATCAGGAAACATTCTGTTACTCTGTGGTCATCCCAATTCAATGCAGCCACTTTTAAAAATCTTCAGTCCAACTAAAGTAGTTCAGTCTTTCCACTCTGAGACAGTCTCATGCACTGGCTATATACTTCAATTCAACTGTTTTTCCCTTTCTGCACCAAAGATCTTACCTTCACCTTAAGAACTCTGCAAGATTGCATATGTCCATTAAACCACTTTTTTTTTTTTTTCATTTCTCTCTTATTTGCTCCACTAAAGAAGCTTAATATCTCAAGTCCAGAACCTGCTTCTATTAGAATTTCATGGGCTGCAAGACAACAGTTTGGATGAGGATTTCATCAAGATGGTAATATACTGTTGACAAAAGCAGTAACTTGTTATGGAGGGCTGCCAGGAGAATACAGACACGAACCTTAACATCATCTTACACTAGTGAAAATTAGGAGTAGCCACAAGCTAACTTACTAACTTTTAGATTTTTCAAATAGGGAGAGACTGCTGCAATACATTTCCATGAAAATATAAAGGCAGGATCAACAACTCATAAGGTAGCACAATGTAAACAATGTTGTCAATTTAATTTAAAAAAAAAGGAGTCAAAAAAATGGGACTTGAAAGCTAAGTTAAGAATAAAATTTCAGGTAAATTATTTTTCAGGGAATTCAGCTTCAAGAGAAGGAGTCTAGAGCAAGAGGCCGGACTGGGACACATGGAAAGGAATGTGGCCACAATGAAAAATAAAGCAGTGGTTGATACTGACTCTTTGCTTAGATATCTTTTGCTTCATACTGCTAACAAAGGACAGAGTGCTTTGGAATTTATGCTGGTTTCCAAGAAAGGCTAATTATGATTCAGCAGCCTCCTCTCTGAAGCAATTTTTAGAGATTTTTTTCTCTGCTACTACATTCAGAGATACACTTTGTAAAGCAGAAACACAAGAAGATTTTCATCAATAGAAAATTCTTAGTGAAAAAAGATGCTTAAAAGAGTCAATCATCATATGATTAAATATGAAAAAGTTGACCACAGTTAGATTTTATCAGTGAAAACATAAACGTAGAAAAAAGGACAAAGAATCTTTCAATCAGTAAAAAAGAATACAGCAAACACATACTTGGTTGGTCACCAAGTTAAACATTTCATTCACACAGACCATCACAGAAACCACATAAGTGGTATGCACCTGAACAGCTTTTCACTTGACAAAGAAGAAAATCTGAAACTTCCTCACAATCTAAACAAAGCATAGGAAACACTTAAAATGGTGAATATAAATAAAAATGAATATACAGTCAGGCTCCTAGATGTACAGTTACCTACTGTTACCTGTAAGTTTGAAGTCTGTTGTCCAGCCCCAAGAGTTTCCTTCAGCTTTGATCGAGATGGTGGCTGGCGTTTGACTTTCAAAGCAAGCTGAGCTTTTGCTTTGTGGGCACTGGTGTCTAATCTGGGAGTATCCCCAACAAAAGCATCAAAATCTGCAACAAATATAATCTTTAAAAAAAAAGATAACCCACTTCCTGGAAATATCTTCAAAATCTAAAGCAGAATTATTTCAGCTCTTATTATATGAAAATAGTGGTCTTATGTTAAAATTTTCTATACTAAAGTGATAAAATTTTCTAATTAGAATTAAATTTCTGACCAATTTCTTCAAATTAAAAAATAAAAATCCTTCAGGATATAATTGTATTGTGACTTGAAAACTGAAATCTCAAACAGATGAGAGTTTGTACGTAGAATATGCTTTCCTATCCTTGTTCCTTAAGCAATTGTCTCTTTAAAAAAAGTACTTAAGCATCTCCCGAATCTTTTTAGAATATGCTTATTTGATCTACCAGTTGATAACATTCTGAGCATAAAATTGCCATAATACTTACATATCCACCATGGCTCTGGCTGCCATTTATCTAGTCAGCAACAAACAGTAGGCCTCCTACTTTTTTTTTTTTTTTTTAAACTTTTTTTTCTTTTTAAACTTTTTTTTCTTTTTACACCACACACAGGCTCCTATTTTTTTTTTTTGTTAAATGTAAATCAAAAATCCTACACCTATTGTCAACTTACCAGAAATTAACGTATCTGTAGAATCTAACTTTTCCTCTACTGTGTCTGTTTCTTGTTCTTCTCTTATCTTTGAGGGTTCATTAAATTGGCCTGTATTTTGACAGGCATCTTCCAAAACACTGCCACTTCCAAACATATATGGAACTTTTTCATATATTTTTAGTTTGTTTTCAAGCTCTGAAATCTACAAGAGATAAAATTCAAAAGTCAGATACCACTTTCCAGGAACGCAGAAGTTGATTTTTAAAAATCATATAGCCTTACTTTTTCCTGATACATTTTTAGCTGTTCTGCATATTTCTGGTCTCTCTCTTCAAGCATCTTTGAATGATCCTCCTCTTTTTTCATAAATTCTACTTCTCTGGTGAAAGAAATATATGCAGTTGAATTTCAGTAATAAATGCTTTTTCCTAGTAAGCATATTGAAAAAAAAACAATATTTGAGCTATAACAAGTATGAATTCTTAATCTTATAACTTCTCAAAATGATCTATGTGTCTGTATGTTTTTACTCTCCTAAAAAAATACAATTGAGATAATCTACTGAAAAAAAATTGTGTCGCAAAACTTTTCTACAAAATTACATCTATCTGTACTTCTACATCAGATGTAAATTGGATGCTAAATATTAGATCTCACTCATTTCTACAAAGATAAACACAGATACAATGTGCTACTGCAAAAATAGTGTTTTCATTCCAAAAGCTGTGGTCAAATTCTTAGTAGAAAACTAATACAGAACTGTTTGCCTTACTAAAGAAGAACCGAAGTAAAGATGTTAGAGCTAAAATTTTGACAAAACCATGCGTAATCCTGACTCACAACCTCTGATAGTTTGAAAAGGATTTTCAGTCTCTCTATCATTACTCTAGGATTGCTGTTAGTTCTTCTCGTTATATTAAAAAATCATACAAGCAAGAAATGGAGACTTACGATTTTGGGATACTTACTTTTGCTGGTAATCTTTGAGCAGTTTCTTGGCCTTGCAGTACTTTTTTTCAAGGGCATCACACTGTTCCTGGGTTTCTTTAAGATGCTCATTTACTGTTTTACATAAACTCTGTGCCTCTAACCAGTAGGTTTCCAACTTTTTAATCTTCTCTTTGTTTTCTTCTATGTTTTGCTGAAGTTGGGCTCGACTTGATTCCCATTCATTTTTTTCTGTTTCAACAATTTTTAACTGAAAAGAAAACATTAATACTTAAGGGATGAATCTAAACTAAAAACTGAAATCCATGTAGTTATTTATACATGTTCATGCAGAAAACAGTTAATAAGTTAATAATAATTAAATACTTTATCAGTAATATTAAAGCAAGATACTGAAATTTTTTCTGTTCAGAGGGATGATACCAATCACATAGGAAAATTAACTAGGAATCATTGCTTTTTTGTTTTGTTTTGTTTTTGTTTTGTTTTCCCCTCTCCTTCCAACTAATGAAATAGGCAGAACTAGATTCTTGCTTAAGAATACAGCCTTTTCTTCCTCTCTGCTATTTGCTGTTATCAGATATCCTATTATGATATTATGTTGTCTCAGTGCCCAGTAACACAAAACCAAGGTCAGAGCAAGGCTGTAATCCAGGTGCATGTTTCTTTCCACTAACATCAGCAGGTATGCAATTGGAACATTCTGTTCTTCATGAAAACATTATAAGCAGTTTTGTCTCTGATTAAAAAACAAACTCTTCCCAGTTTTTCTTCAGCCATGTTAAAATTTTAAAACTTAAAAAAAAAAAAGCAGAAGCATCTCCCACTTTGAAAACCATGTGCTTCCTAGATTAGCTAAGGCTGTCCAACTGCCAGGTAAGGCTCTTGACCTTGTAGCAGTGTCATCTGCAGATGTAACAGACATTCATTTCCCAGCAATAGCTGGGCTATTCTGCAGAGAAAATGCAAGTGGCCCAAACTCTCCAGAACAGTTTTTTCCATATACTTAAAGAAACTACATCATGGAGAAATATAGTAACTGTATCCCTTCAGTATCTACTTCCTTTAATGCACATGTACTCCATGCATATTTTATATATATATATATATGTATATATACACACACACACACACGTCTAGTTGTCTCAGTCCAATGGATGAAACTTCTGAGAATTCCCACCTGAAGAATCTATTTTATCTCATAGATTCCTTGACTAATCATTCAGTTATCCAGATCATTTTATTAGTCGTGTTAGCACTGTATTTTACAGATTACAACATGATGTGGTGACCAATATGGCAATCCCAATAATAGGATTTGGGGTTTTCCAAAAACTGCTTTGTAGAAGTATGTTCTTCCATACATTAGAATAGCATTTTTCACATTCCATTGGACACAATATTGCAGGCAGTAAGTTCTGTTTTCAAAGGCAACTGAAGATATGGAGATTTAACTGGTACCAGATGATTTTCCTGTCCTACTACTCTGCTACCAACAGCTTGCTGAGTAAAACAAGCGAGAACAGTTAAGTCTTTCACAGCAGTCTAATAAGACAAGGACTTTCTCAAAGTTTTATGATACACTTTGATTTGCCTTCCTGGTGCTAATGAATGAAACGTAAGCATTTCCTCACAACGGAAAGGGATGGGCCCCTTCAGTTTCTCAGCAAGCAGTGTCATTATAAAAGAGAATGTTAATATATGTACAGTTCTCCTGGCCTCGGAGTGTGCAGACAGGATGCTGCTTAGTTCATCTATGCATCCTCCTTTGGGGACACTATTTACAATGAGGAAATCACTGCTTCTGAAGCCAGATAAGATTGTTTGCTGATGAAGCTAACGTGTTGAAAGATTCAAGAATTTCTTGAATTAAAAGTGGGGCAATAAGTTGTACCAAAGTCATCATTTTTAACAGCTTGTTACTAATCCAACAGGTCAAATTTCAAGAACACGGCAAGGAGGAGCACTATCAGAAAGCAAGATCAGAAATATCATAGGAATGCAAAAAGGTTGTGACTGCTTTGCCTGTCTACACCTGGAGGTGTGAAGCACCGGTTTGCAGAGTGTAGGAACAACCCCAATAGATACTGCTACTCAGAATGATTGCAATCTGAAAGACGAGGGGCACACCCACCCACCCATGAGAAATCTGCTGCAACTTGTCTTAGGGTACAGATGGCTCAGCAAGGCAAAATGGAAGGGCAATAGAATAAAAGAAGCTGCTCACCTACAGCAAGTATTTCCAGAAAAAAGCCATGCACAGATCTCCATCAGTGGAAATGGCGACAGTAAGAACAATAAAGTCTTTCTCAGAGAAAACAGAAGTGAACAACTCATTCAAAAGAAGCTGGAAAAAATTTCTCCTTCCCCAAACAGGTTAAAAATTAAGAGAGGAAAGCAAGGTGAGGAAAGGTGCTCTGATAGGAAAAAATTATCTCAGGCACCAACCATTGCTTTTAAGTACCAAATCTATATTCAGATAAGACAAGTCCTATCCATTGAAAATGTTCTCATGTTTCTTCAGGAGTTTCCTTCATACAATACTCAGCTCAGTTCTGTTCAATTCTGCTCCAAGCAGCAATACAGAAGCATTCATTTTGTATTACCACAGTGGTTTTTTTTTCCCCTTCTATTCGATAGTCCTTCGTAAACTGAAGAGCTGCAGTCTAGCATAACACAGTACATAGGCTCTGAAGCCTAAAACAGATGGCCGTCAGTTTTCTGGTTCAACTTACATGTGGCAAAATTCACAGAAATGAAAAATTCAGTAAATAAAATTCTTGGAAAACTAACCTTCTCCTTCAGTTGATTAACTTCAGCCGTTGTTACTGCATGCTTTAATTGTAGCTGAAACAAAAAGGTTTTTGTGAAACACACAAGATGACACATGAACTGTTCATTTAAAGTATTTTTGATGTGATTCCTTTCTTTCTCAAGCCATTTTTTCAGCAGTAATTATTTGCTAATTACAAAAGTGATAGACTTTATTAAAAGAACTAAATGACCATTTAAAAAAGTCCACGGAATTTGATTTGCTATAAAAATCAATATGTGATCATCTAGAGTGAAAAAAAAAAATCACTGCACTGTTTTCTATAAATTGAGATGTTAAAATAATGTTATAATGTGCAGGAGAATGTAAAGGCAGTAATGCACTTATGACAACAAATGGTCCATAAAAGGGAGTAAAAATTTAACAATATTGAATATTTTTGGTTTTTAAATTAAATGATATTTTGCACTACAAGTCTTCCTAAAATTATTAGAGATGGATAAAGGCTATATCTAAGCCAAAGGTAAAGATGATAATTAACAAGTCTTAAGAAAACAGCACACATACAAGCGTAAAGCATGCTCCTTGACAACCATTATTTCTTATGTCTCACTTTGCATCTGTAATTCTGGAAAAAGTTTTTTTTTGTTTTGTTTTCCTCAATGCATTCTGCTCCAAATATACATTAAAACAAATGCGTCCATGAGTTAGAATGCTTCAGCTCTGCGTGCTTGAGGTCTAGGTGCCATGTGACCTTTGGCCTGACAGGATTTAGCCACGTATTTCTTGTCTCCCTGAAGAAAGCAGGACTCAGAGTAGGGACCATTCAGAATGGGGATACTCACCTTCCTCCTCTATCTGCACCTAAAGCTATTCCACTTTGCTGCAAAAAGCACAAGGTCCTTGCTGGTGATAATGGGGAAATAAGCCCCCAAACCACAAGAAGAGGGACATGAAGGAGATTATACCAAACCTTGTAAGATTCAGATGATCCCCAAAACACCTCAAAGAATGTTTTAAGAAAGTGTTACTGCACCTCTTTAAATTTAAGAAGAAACTGTGCTGAATCCATATCCAATGGTAAATTGATATCTTCATTTTCAGGAAGATCGAAAACTTCTACAGCTTTTCCATGTAAATGTGACTCAAATGCATCTTCATCATCATCATAGTCATCATCCTGACAAAACGTAAAAACCATGACATTCTGTAACACACATGCTTCTCATCATGGTAGCAGCAACGAAAACAGCACACAATTAAGTAATCCAAACAGTTGCAAAGTTTTTTCTGGAATAGTTTTAGTTTCTTATACCTACAATACATTTTAAAGTTGACTTGCAGACATTTTTTCAGGCAGATTTCCAAAAAAGACCCCTAAGTAAACAACTGACAAAACAAGCTGACTGATTCTTAGAAATAACTTTTGAATTATTGAGAAGTCAGAAACATAGCAAGAAGTGGCAATCATGTGCCTTGATAATGGTGACTTACAAAATGGTTATTTTCTGTTTTAATCAGATTGTCTTATTCTTTTTCCAGGTAATCATATAATGGTTAATTTGGAAGAGACCTTTAAGATTATCTAGTTCTGCTCTCCTGTTCAGACTACTTTTGAGTATCTCCAAGGAGGGAGTCTCCACAACCTTTCTGAGCAACCTGTTTCAGTGTTCAGTCACCCTCACTGCAAGAAAGTTCCTCCTCGGGGCTTTCTGTGTTTCTCTTTGTGTCCACTGCCTCTCAGTCTGTCACAGGGCACAACTGATAAGAGCCTGCCTCCATCTTCCTTATGCTGCCCTCCCTTCAGATACTTAGATGCATTGGTGAGATCCCTGCTCAATCTTCTCTTCTCCAGGCTGAACTGTCTCAGCCCTCTCAGACTTTCCTCATAAGAAAGACGTCCCAGTCCTTAGCCATCTCAGTAGGCCTTTGCTGCTCTCATTCCAGTAGCTCCATGTTTCTCTTGTGCTGGAGAGCCCAGCACTGGACACAGCACTCCAAGGGTGGCTCACAAGGGCTCACCAGAGGGGAAGGATCAAGCACTATGTCCCTGCACCTACTGGCAATGTTCTTCCTGAAGCAGCCCAGAATATCATTGTCCCTCTTGGCCAAAAGGGCACATTGCTGCTCATGGTCAACTTGTTCACCGGGACCCCCAAGTCCTTCTCCATGAAGGTGCTTTTCAGCGGGTCAGCCCCCAGCCTGTACCAGCGCATGGAGTTATTCCTCCCGAGATGTAGGGCACTGCACGTGCCTTTATTGAATTTCATGATGTTTCTCTCTGCCCGTTTCTCCAGCTCATCACAGTCTCCCTGAATGGCAGCACAGTCCTCTGGCCTATCAGTCACTCTTCCCAGTTTGGCATCATCAACAAACTTGCTGATGCTTGAGACTGTTCCACCATCCAAGTCATGGATAAATAAGTCAAACAGAATTGGATGCAGTACTGACCCTGGGTTATGCCACTAGTTACTGGCCTCCAACTAGACCTTGTGTCTTTTTACTCCAGTTTGACTCAAAAAGCATTTATTCCATTTGAAGAAGTCACTGCATCCAGAGATGATCATGTATTTTATAAAATATATAGGTACTTTTGGTGTTTTACCTGCTCTGTATCATCATGAGCATAGTGTTGCTCATATAGACACCTCTCTTGCTCTAAAGTCTCACTAATGAGACGGGCTACTTCACTCTGAGTCCCTGGTTTCTCTCTTCCAATCAGAAACCTACAAAAGAAGGTAAAATATAAGTTATCTTGCAGTAAAAAGCTTAAGACATGCTTAAAAGATTACATCTTGCTACATCTTGCAGTCACATCTTTGTAAAACTTTCAAATTATGTTTTCTTCATTAATAA
The DNA here is from genome assembly GCA_013398735.1 of Nothocercus julius. Taxonomy (NCBI): domain Eukaryota; kingdom Metazoa; phylum Chordata; class Aves; order Tinamiformes; family Tinamidae; genus Nothocercus; species Nothocercus julius. The sequence continues at coordinate 1,414,262 of VZSV01000128.1, read as the reverse complement.
TAAATTATAATTTTTTAAAGGTAGCATTTGATAGAAGACATACGTACCTCACTGTGCCTTTAGTGTTTTTTAGTACTGTGGCTGCAAAGAACTGAGTAACTCCCACTAGACTTATACCATCAACCTCAACAATTTGATCATTGACTTGAATTCTGCAAAACAAATAAATGCTTAGCTAGCAGTTCAACAAAAATATTTCAGCTTGACAGATTATTTCATATTTCATAACACAAACACCACCTGAAATTCTCTAGTATTTACAATAAGAAAGCTTGGTTTTAAGCAATGAATTTTTGGAGACTCAGTCTCCTGACTTTCAGTTATGATTGCAGATCACCTATTAGAGTTTATATAGTATTTTTATACCATTTACATATTGATTGATGTCCTTGGCTGTCAGTAGGAATTTGTGGCAGCACTACAAATAGGCACATGCTGAGCTTTTTCTCCCCACATATACAGTATACCTATAGATCCAGTAGATTTATATTTATTTTACAAAAATGTCCACACTAAAACAAATTAACTATTTTTTAAAACTTCACATAAAACAGTAAAGTAATACTCAGTTGTGCTCTTCTGCCTTTTTATTCACAGTATTTAGCATATGCAATCAAAACAATTAGGATTACTTAAAAGTTAACAAAAAGCATATTCAACACAACAGAAAACTCACCGCCCATCTCGCTGAGCAGCTCCACCATCTGTTATTGTTTTAACAAAAATACCTAGTTTTTCTAGTCCCTGGTCTGCGCCAACTCCCATTCCAATAATACTGATGCCCAGACCACTGTCACCTAAAGGATTCAAAAAGTCTAACATCAGCCACACGACACAAGATGTAATGCATACAGGGGGGTTTCAAAGGGTTCCATATATCCCATTCTTATTAATGTAGGATATGAAAATTCACACACATACTTTTGTGTGTGTGTGTGTGTGTGTGTGTGTGTATAAACATATATATAAAAGAATACCAAAGACATTTTCTACCTAGATTCAGCTTACTAAAGCCCTTGGTTATTGTAATTATGACTGCCAGCTAGATTAAAATGATATCTTCATGATACCTGCGAAAAATTCTGCCTCCAAGATTTATGAACTATTTGCCAGGCATTAATGTAGCCGTCCTAATTTTTAATTAAGTATGACACTTTGCACTTAACAGGGGACACTGCTAAAAAAAGAAAACAAACGAACAAACAAAAAATCCCAGTATATTCAAGAAAACATGAAAATCCAATTTAAAATTTATCTTTCAGCTGCATAGTGTCTCTTTCAAGCAAGTATTCAAGGTTTAATTTGCACCTTTTTCTATCTCTACAGGAAACACTTCCATTTTTTCCACCCTTTTCTCAAGCTCATACTCAGCTGAGGCTGCCACAGGATCAACTTCTTCATTACGTCTATCATAGTCTTCATTTGAATAGGTACTGAAAACCTAAGAAAGATAAGAGAAGAATTTAACTGTTTTTGCCCTTTCAAACATAATGTAACTGAAAAAAAAATCAGTAAAAAAAAGTAGTAAAGCAGTACTTTTAAAGTTCTTTTCTAAATAATTTTGTAAATAACCATCAACTTCTTTGTAGTAACACTAAATATTGCTGTCATAAGGCAGCTTCTGACTTGCACAGAAGCAACATTTTAGAACTAACATTTTTTGAGGAAATGCAGCAAATCTTTAAAATAAACCAGTTAAAGAAATCATTTGTCTCCTCTTTGATAATTTTTGTCTCTCACGCTCTTTGGATTACACTCCCCCAAATCCCTCTTCCTCTCTTCTGCCCTCCCTCCACTCCATTTGCTAATTACAAAGCTTCAAACAGATGTAGTTTTCTGATTTTGCAGGGGAATCACGCAGTTTGCCAGGAAAAGGAAATGCCTTGTTACATATATTACTATTTTTAGTAATCACTCCAGATGAAGTTCTGAATTGGTAAGAGGATAAACAAACAACACAAATGAGTAACTCGTATTAAGATAAAAATCTAAAAAGGAAGAAATAATGAGGTTAACTTAATAATTTGGCATATTTATTAGTTGTATTTGAATACATATAAGTTAGAAGAAAATCTGGGTAAGAAAGTCATATTCCCTTCCTTCCCCTCCTGCCTCAAAAACCCTTAAGAGATGAAAAACAACACTTATCTGAGAAAAGCAAGGTTTACATCCTTAAGTCTTTTGAAGGTGCTGATTGTCTTCCTCAGTATCTCCTAAGACAAAAACCCCTAATCGATGATGTCCAACACTAGTAGAAAGTTAATTTAGGCCAGCTACTGCGTTTTTGAAAATTCTGCAGTTTCACACAAAGATTACCTAGACATGTAACTAACTAATCATGTAAATAACACAGCATTATATAGTGCTAGCTACACCTGGCAGCAACCTTAAATATAGAGAGCTATTAAAATAGATTATCAAAAAGCAACCAAGATAACGCTATGTATTTCACACTATGGGCTTAACTGGTCCGACTTCAAGACTACAGCTGGAAAACTGTTCTAGAAACTCTGTCAAATGTGACATTAACCTGTAGAGCCCAGGCCATTTCACCAGCATGACATGGCCATATCTTTAATGAAGTAGTCCAGTGAAAAAGCAAGTCTAGATTTCCTGGGTTGACACAGAAAAAAACACCCATGTTTTGGAAGTCTCCCCCTTGCCAAAAAAAAAAAAAAAAAAGTCTTACTATAAGGAGTCCTGAAAAGGATTTGAATTCTTCTCAAGTATTGCATAAAGGCATAGAATCCTTACTCTACCACTATTAGAAAAAACAACAACAAAAAAGCTCACTAAATTCTTTAAATTAATCAAGACCAATTGCAAATAAGATAGAATAGGAGTATTTTGGTTTCATGAAACACATGCCTCCCTTTGAAACAAGACCTGCCTAGCTTGGTTCCTTCTCATTCCCTGCAAGGACCGATCTCTCCCACAAGGAGACAGCCAGGTTATGCTGCTAAAATGGATCTTCAACTAAGAACACGAAGAAAGCTCAAAAGTTCAGGAAGTTTCAAACAAGCACCTTTTAGCATGTGCACTGAGTTGCTGAATACAGAAATCAAATACTAGATGTGTGAAGAGAGAAAGAAATCAAGCTTTCTCATTTATAAGCGTAATGTGACCTAGAACTTAGATATGACCAAGATGTTAAAAAAACACTAATTACCAAACCCCGAATGAGCAAAATGTGAAGGATATGGTCTATGTTGGGGTTTATCTTGGAGACAATTACATATTATCTTGATTTTTTTTTATGACTGTTCTAATGCACAAAGAAGTTTAATAGCCAGTACTGATTGAAAGCTTGCATTAAGAAAGAGGAAGACCAGCTCCTTAAACGCAACCATCTGTAAGTTACTGGAGAGAACAGAGAAATGAGGGTTGCATCATCTTAACAGGTAGAACTAAATATGCTACAAGTTTCAGGCTGGCAGCTCTAAAATATCCCTGGAATTTCTAAAAGTATTCAATATTTTCCCAACTCAAAAGCAATAGTATTGCACTTGAGAGTCTAATAGAATTCACTTGCTCTTACCAAAAAAAAAAAAAAAAAAAAAAAAAAAAAAAAANTAGTGACTGATCAGCTCACAGGAAAGTATCACAGAATTTAGAACTTTCACACTCTTGTGTAAAAGCCATGCTTTAGCGAATGTTTAGCAAAGTTATTGTTTCAACACAGTGAAAGCCAAGTCAATTTTACAAGCTTTTTATCACAGACTGCTATAAATTCAGAAGCTTAATCTAACAGTTCCTTCCTAGCTTCAATAACTATTGCATCCACTGATGCTTACAAATGATGAAAACAAAACAAACAAAAAAACCCTCCTGTTATCTGGAAAAAGAAGTACAGAAACTGGCACTGGCTGTGCAGTACCAACAGCCTAGTTTTCCTGAGCATACACGGCCCATGGTTTTGTTAGAAAATAGTAATAGTCCTTGCAACCAACTCATCAATAAATGGAATAAAATACTCACATGCATTCAACATACGACTAGTTTATCATATTAAAATCAACCAGCCCTTGAACTTTTTTTTTTTTTTTTTTCCTCCTCTAACACAGGGAGTACTTCTCCAACTTATTTTCCAAGAATTAAATCCAAAAATTCTCAAGTTAAAAAAGAACAAGCACTTCAGTGGCATGGTAATAAAAAAATCCTACCCTATCTTTCTAATAATGCCCAAGTTGCTCATGAGGAAAATGCCCAAGTTGCTCATGAAATAAAATGCATCCATCTAGTGTTAACTAGATGGTATATAAACTAACCCTTATTGAACAAGCCAAAAATACTCCCTTAAACAACAAAAGCAGCGATGATTGAAAGCCCAATTTCCCAATTCACAAATGCCTTTTGCAAGGAGTTTAGTTTTTGCGAGGAATTTAGTATATTCACAGGACAAGGACTCTGCTTAAGATACGAATCTTTAGGCCACATAAAAATCCTAGAGTCAATTTGTTCCTGGGCCAATTAAACTACCGTAACAAACTTGATACATTTTTAAATCCTCTCACTCCACCCCAAAATCTAATGACAGCTTAAGTGAAATGTCAATTATTGTAAGGATTAAACAATCAGTATTTGAAAAATGTGTATTAGTGCAGAACTACTTTGCTTCTTGCTATCGGCACTGAAAATAAACATGAAGTCTGCTATTTATTTTACTGCAACTGGCTGCATAGTTTCTAATTCTTAAATAACAAGATGATTTAACAACACAAACATTAAAAATTTCTGAAGAACTCCAACATCTGTCAAAACCTGTGACAAAATATTTAACTCAGTATTACTCAACATCAGTAGCACCATGAGTCCAGTGACACACATTTGCCAAACCATTGAAGAACTTTGACTGAATCTGAACTACTTAAGTAGTAGCACTGAACACAAAACAGTCCAGTTAAACTAATTTTAGCTGGCTACTCACCTTGCTGCTTTGTAACCACAGCAGAAGAAAAACAACAAAATAATTTCCATACCAGATCAACTCAGCTAACTAATTTGCAGCAATACTGTCACTAGAAACAACCATCAACAGCTCAAATTTCAAAAGGATAGTCTCACTTCCAGTCACTTCGAAAGGACTGGAAGAAAGCATTTGAGAAATAAATCTAAAGATTTTACATGTTGTCTTTCGGAATGTAATATTTTACTCCTCAAGAAAAGCTATAAGAATTCTGTTCAAAAAACAAACTGCGGCCCTGTATTTTCACAATCAAGATTTCAAAGTATTCACTCAAACTGGATTTACTGAGGTGTGCTTCTTTTTATTGGTGCCTTTTCGAGTACACTTACACATTAGAATAACAAAAAAAGAAAGCTCATTTTCTCTCCCCATCTCTCAAAAGGTAAACTACAAAGAAATTTTTGCTACTTCCAGATGTTTTTCTGGATCTAGGTTAAGTATCCTCAGGTGGTAATAGCAACAATCATCATCAAAAAGCAGCTTCCAGCTCCTTAACTGAACTGTTGAGCTAATGAACTTTCCTCCTATAAATCCCTTTGCCTGCATTCTCCTCTCCATAATAACCTTACCTCTTCTGTTTGTTCTCTATCACCATCTTCTTGATATTTCTGAGTATATCTCTCATGAAACCGTAGGTGCCTTCTGTTTAACCCTTTTCCTCCCTCCTTTCCCACAATTCTCCTCCCACAAGCACAGCCCACTGCACATTGATCAGCTAGCACTGCGTCAAGGAGAACAGGTAAAAACCGCGAGCTGCATCAGTGCGGGCACTTATCTGCACCTTTCTTTGTTACACGTGACAATTTTCTCCAAACAGAGTGATTGATAGCTACTTATCTATCTAAATACACACACACACACACACATACATATTTAATAAGTATATTTAAAAGAAAAAGAAAACAACAACAACAACAAAAAAAAAGGCAAAAAAAAGCACTTCTTCTCTTCCCTGTCTAATCGAAATGGATCTTCAAGAAAGTTAAAAGTTAGCAGGACTGGGAAGGAGTGAGGTCTGATAGGTGACCACAATGGTAATGGACCACATAAACTTTATTTCCTTAGGCAACCAGACTAAGAGTAGGAAGAACCTCACTGTGCTCATATTTGTCTACAGTTCAACAGCATCGACAAATATATGAAACAGTAATCTTTAAAATCTGCATAACAAATTGCAACTGCAAAAGACCCCAAACAATGCATGCTGCCCATCTCAACAACAACAACAACAAGAACAAATGACTTCTCAATTACAAGGAAACTCTGTTTAAATCTACTTTCAAATCTCTTAACAGCAAAGGAGTATCTCACTGAACTGCTCAACCAACAGTTGACATAAAGATAACCATTTACACAGTCATCAGTTTTCCAACTGTAGAAGAATCCCATGGTGTGGTTGTTTCCTAGCATTTAGTGTATTTTGCATCTACTGCTTTATATGAAATCTGGACATCTACAAATTACAGCTCTAAAAGTCACAGGATGTATGAAACTGAACTGTTTTGTGAAGAAGAGTTCAACAAGAATACACTTTGGCCTAGGAAAACTGTGCATTGCCTGTGAGAGTGGCGAGCTTTAACAGATATGCCATTGGACAGAAGAAAATCTTCATTTATTGCTTCATTAACTTCCAGAATTAGCAGCTTTGCACTGAAGACTGAAGAGTATGTGAACTTGAACAAAATTACTGTTTATGTCCCAGCTATACATACAACAGTTATACATCTTGGGAAAACCACATAATTATGAAGGACTTGTATACCCTCCCCAAAACTTGGCTAGAATCAGAACACACAAACTACAAAAATGTGTTCAGTTCCTTTATTCAGAAGAATTAAGAAGTTTAGACTACCACTCAACTATGACAAATATCAAAGCAAAGCCTTTAGAAAGTTTTTTTTTTCTTTTTTGCTTGACTTTCCAATCTTGAAAGAAAGTCCTATCCACAAATAGCTGGGGACAGACACTCCCACGCAACATAAACTATATGACACCGACCTAAACAGATCTATGAATGCAAATAATAGCAGAACAGTCTTTTAAGTTCACCTGACAACAGATTTTGTAGGGATCACAAATCATTATAGAACTTAGTAACTGTGCTCTTAAAGGTTTTGAAGGAAGTTTGACACAATCAGAGGAAAAAACATCCCAAGAAGTCAATTTGGAAGCTGTCATTTGTTTTACCAATGGAAAGTATTAGATCTGCAAGTGTAGCACTTTGTTATTACATTCATGTTAACTAAGAACTGTCAAAGTAACCGCATAATTGAAAGTCAGTTTAATCTCTGCAAAAGCATACTGAAATATAAATGGATGACTGCAGTTACCTGACATTATTTGCATTATCTGCAGTGCTGACCATATTTACAGTTCAGTTAGAAAACTTCAGGACAAATTCAGCCCCCATGTGAATACCTTGGACAGCTGAGTGTACTTTTCATTTCTTACTGGCTTCATCTGTGGCAACAAGAGACTAAAAATAACCCATGCCCTATGGCACAAACCCCGTGCGCTAGTGGAGTCCTGCTAAGTGTACAGTATTACTCTTTTCATTACCACAGGAAAAAGGAACTGCGACATAATGCTCCTTAAGTCTTGCTGCTGTTTGATCTCTGCAGACCTTAGAGTCGGGTCACTCAAGGCGAGCAAGCTTCCCAAGGCATATTACCATGAGCTTCTGAACAGCAACAGAATTGAAACATTTATTTTAAGAAACCTCATCTATGTTTATTTTCAAAGGCATAGAGCTAGTTCGAGCAATGTAGCATTTACATCATTATGTTCCATCTTCCTAGAAATCATCAAATCAAATTATGCTCTCAAGCCATGCTACAGATGTCAATATTTACACAAGTCTGGCATGGTTCACATAAAGTTTTACCTATGGCTTTTATCCTCTGCCCCTTAGAGCTCCCAGGTACATCCCCATCCACTCCTGTCCTTTTTTTCCAAGCTTAAAATTTTTCTAAGCTTGCCAATTTTACGACTGGCTAGAATCTTCTCATTAGAGACATGAATTAAGTTCTCTCTGCTACTGCAACATACATATTGTTTTTCAAATCCTTCTATATAAGCTATAGCCATTAGCCACAAAGAAACCCAGCCTCTATTTTGAGTACATAAAGCACAGTGGTCAAAGCTCCATCACCAAGTTCCACTCTAAGCTCTGTGAGACACCTGCTAAACAGCAACTGTGAAAATACAGAGAATATTGCTTCATAACCACTACAAAGTTAGACTGGGCAGAGCAGCAGGATTCGTCATAACACTGTGCAGGAGGAAAACAACAACAAAAGCGCCAGGCCCACCTGGCCTCACTCAGGTGGTTCTAAGACAAGGAAGAAAGCAGAACTAATCCTCCTCCAGTGCCCAAAGACACCTGGAATGGCAGCCATATTTCAAGTCAAGTTAAATCTAAGTCTAGACCAAAATGATAAAACAAGTCAGGGTTTGTAGGATATATTTCTCACTACAGCCCTGTTTTCAGCTATAAGTAGGTGGTAGAAATAAATTTTTGTTACACTCAGGATTTTTTTCTTTTTCCAATTTAAAACGCACTAAATGCATTACCTATATGTATATTACCTTCACCTATATGTGAAATTAAAAAAAAGCAAATAGCATACAAGACATCCATACACCTGTTACAGAAAAGATATAGTCAGGTTTCAATGAAAAGGGACAAAAGAAGACAAGAATCACAAGTTTTCTTTTTAAGCTCTTAAAATTGAAGTTCACTACCCGTATTACCACTGAACACACAACTGCTCACTATCAAGTGCATAAACAATTGTTTATTTTGTCAATCCACAGCTAGACATTATGGCAACAACTATGTAATTTTGCAAAACTACATAGGAAATCGAAAAGCAGTAACAGTTGCTGTTAGCAGTTCATCTTTTGGTTGTGAAATTGAGAATCTGGAACAGGGTGGCCTCAACCCCTTTTACAGAAGCAGGTGAATTGAGCAGTGCTAGTTACACAAAACCACCCAAGTTTTGTCTACAAGACAGCTTTCAAAGTCGGCATGGAGATTTCTATTTATACTTCGAACTAAATCTGGCACAGACATAACAAAGAATGTAGGAAAAGTCAACTACAACCACCTCTACTTCAGTAGAAATTCAGCAACCATCAGTTCTTGCTCTTGCCTACAGCAGGAAGCCAGTGATCAGTAACCTAACACACATTTCAGACAATATACATGGCCCTCTCCTCAGATGCTCAATTGCACAAAGGGAACTTCCTTTCCTTTAAAAATGAACCGATGCCCCTCTGGCTCTCTCATGGAGATGTGCCCTCAGCCATAGGCGTTGTGCAACTCCAGTACTGGCTGGCACTCTCCTTCAGTGCTTCAGGGCACCACTAAGACAGCTACCAGAAAGCCATATAAAGTCATCCTCTCTACAGAGAGCCTATAAGAAAAACCACAATTAACAAAGCTAGTGTTTTGCCCCATTCAAAACATTTTCTGGAGTACGTACCGGTTGATAAATGATTATCAATCTCAGAAATTACAATCCTCTGCTGCAAGAAATAGAGCAGTCAGAATTTTAACATCTGATCAATAAGACAGAAATGAACAAAGGGTAAAAACTGTTCATTAAAGATTAAATTTTTCCTTCCTGCGATAGCATAAAAAGGAAAGTATGCTTGAGAAAGCCTAGACAGCTCCTTCTCCATCCTGTCCCCAAATTCCCTGTTCTCCTCTCAAACTCCATGTGGGACCAGAATAACTGAAATCTGCAGTAAGACTACAGGTAAAGAGAGCTGGAGTTGTGGATGATTTTGTTCACTGGGGGCTATTTTGACTGCATAAGGATCAGACTCCTAAATCTTTTCAATTTGTCAACATTGTTTTATACAATACTCCTTGTCACTACTCCTGCTTCATAACTACTTAACATCCATGTTAACATTGCTACAGAATATTGACCAAGTGTAAAAAATTACAAGTATTGTTAGAGAAAATCCTATAATCATATATAACAGGAATCAGTCTTTTGATATTTTCTTGTGGGTAATTCTGAAAGCAAATCTGAAGTTTAAGATTTTTTTTTTTTTTTAATATCATTTGTACACTCAGTACTATAGAAAAGGCCCCTCCTAACAGAGTACCACAGTTTTAAACAAATGAGTGTAAGTATTAAAGGCCATTTGCTTACGAATAAGAGTTTAGCGTTCAGGGAAACACCCAATAAGACAAGTAAAAATGTTTCACTACATATAATAATATTGTCCTATGTCAGCTGCGTTTTCTATTTTCTAAATCGCTTGTTACTAACCTTGAACATTTTTTCTTGATTAGAAAACCAAGCAGCTTTGAATAACAGTCATCCATTCACACTGTTCAAAGAGTTTGAAAGGTTTGAAAAAAAAAAAAAAAAAAAAAAAAGAAAAAAGAAAAAGAAACCACCACAAAGAATGTAATTACTGGGTATATTTTGATTGCAAAAGAAAGCAAATGAAACAAAAGAAAACAAACAGAAAAATCAGATTTCCATACCTTAATAGGAGCTGTTGAGAACTTGACTTTTCGGTCTGGCTCAGGATCTTCCTCTTCAGAAAGTCCAGGGAACTCCTCATATTCACTATCATACATATACTCCTCCTCTCCCTCCAAAATTTCTTTACCTTCAGGCCCGTGGTTTTCTGGCTCTGTATTCCTATCTTCATAAAAAGCTTCATTCTCTATTCCAAAAGCACTGAACTTCCCTCTCTGATTTTCCACCACTTGCTCCTCTTCTCCTTCAGTATCCCCTTCCCGCTCTTGAATATCCTGAACTTGTGTAACTTGACCATCTTTCCCAGACATTCCATCTATTTCTTCCTGACTGATCTCATTGTGTTCTCTAAGCTCTCCTGATACCTCCAAGGAATAGTCACTCCCCTTCTCTTCCTCTGCTTGATGTTTGAGTGGCTGATCCTCTAGAACAATGTGATCTTTCTCCAAACTCTCTGTTTTGTACCCTGAGCTTTCATCTTCCACAAACAGCTCTGTACAAGTCCCCTCCGTGGGGGAAACCTGGCAGAGATCACCACCAGGTCTCCACTTAGCCTCCTGAGCAGGTCCACTGCTCCTGTCATGCCCACTTCTCTCAAAGAGCGCTTGTTCTCCCTTGTCTTTTTCAAATGCCTTGCTTAGTTCATCACTGATGATCACAGGCACTTTGGAGGATGCAGTCTTCTCTGAACATCTTTCAACAGCAGCAGATGAATCCAAACTGCAGTGGCCTCTCACATGATCTTGATTTGAAGTACTATCATTTTTGGAAGTTTCTTTGGATTCTTCAGTATCACTGTCACCTAGAAAGCTTTCCAGCCTCCTAGAAATAGGTCCTGCATTCAGGAAGGAGGATTTGGGGCCACTGTTGGGATGTTGCTGCTTCAGCTCCTCACTGCCTTGATTTTCAGCTCTCTCCAGGGCAACCGGAAGACTCACTTCTGTATTAAAACTGAAATGGTCCACAACACTGCTGCTGCAATCAGGAGAGGCTGAACCACGTCTCCTCTTGTCCTCGCTTCTTTCACATTTGTTGGAAGAATATTTGTCCACTGAGCTTCGCTGTTTTATATTTCTCTCAAATAGCTTCCTGGTCTCAGAAAATTTTTCTGCCAGAGCAACTTTGTCCAGATCTGCCTCATCATTGCCACGGATGATTTTGTCAGCAGCAGAAGGCACAGACAGTGAATCCACAGGACTGCCGCAGGGGCTAGCACTTGTATTGAGAAGATTGTTTTTTTGGACAATAAGGAAAGATGGGCTACCTGGAGAAGGTCCATGATCTGCTGGTGGGGCCCGGCTGATTAATTTGGTTTCAGTAGGGGGGCTGCTTTCGCAAGAAGGTGTTGAGGAGGAGCCTCCCATCTGCAGAAACATATTTTTGATCTTGTGCACTCTATTGCCATAAGTGGCAGCTCTGCCTCGACTGTGTGGATCATTTCCCCCTCCATTGGAAGAGGTGCTCAGCTTCTGCTGAAGGCCTGTTCTGTTGGAAGCGTTTTCAGCATTGTTTACTCCATCAAAAGAGCATTTGATAGCATGGAAGTCGGATTTATATGCATTTCTGTGTGGAGAAGCACTTCGTAAAGTCCTTTCCCCTTTGCCTTCCGTCTTCATCATTGTCAGGGAGAGCTCGCCGGGCTCCGGCGCGAGCCGCAGAAGGAACACTCACAGGCGCGGTGCCTCCAGCCGCCACCAGCACACGGCCGGGTCCCGCACAGGCCCGAGAGGAGCGCCACGCGAGACGCAGCCTTCGCCTCGGGCAGCCTTCGCGCTCGCGTGGAAGCGCCGCGCGCCACAGGATACGCGGAGAAAGGAATCACTGCGCGCCCAGGGCTGCGCGGGGAAGCGCCCCCGCCGCGGAGCGCGGCATCCGGCAGGACATCTGCGGGCACACGGAGTTTTAATCAGTTCGGGCCCGCGCTGGCGCGTGTGACACGAATCTAAAACTTGTCGCGGGGCGGGAGAGGCCGCCCGAGACCTCCCCGCGGCTACCCGAGGACGGAGCCCATTGTGTCCGCGGGGACGGGACGCGACGGGACGCGACGGGACGCGC
>VZSV01000128.1:1358454-1400790 GCA_013398735.1 Nothocercus julius | reverse complement strand
GCGCCTTGCCGGTGGTTTTGTGCACGGCCCCTTCCTTTGGCACAAACAACAGCACCAACTTTTCCACCTGTTTGCCTGGATGCGGTTCAAGACAGACTTCGAGCTGCTAGTAGTCGGGTCCCGAGTGTGCCTGCGACCGCGCAGCGCACAGAGAGATCACACAGAATGATCAGGAGAGCCCCAAGGGAAGTAAACACTTGGAAATAATAGCTGAAACAAAAAGTTTCTAGGAGAAGAACATAGTTGTATGGATTCTGGGCTCTTGTCCGGCAGCAAAGTCCAGAATTTGAAGATGATACATTCCAAATTCAAATGGATCTGGAATGATCTGAAATTCATGGATCTGAAATTTTAGCTTTGTATTTTAGAAGAGTCAAAGTGACATTTTATTTGATCTGGTAGCTACCAATTTATTCTATGTAATGAACATTCAATAGTTTAAATCCTTATCTCTTGGCAAATATATATCTATATATTATTCAAAGCAATAGGTGGAATGCACACGCTCTCCATGAAAGCCCACTCAACTGCTCTTTGGCATTATTGAGAATTGCAAGCCAAAGTGAGTTATTTCAGAGTTTGAGTAAAAATCCATTACAAAATTTTAAATTACTCCTACTCATGATTTTAGAATAAGAAGAAAATCTTTGTATTGGGACCATTTTCCTGATGCTTCATTTTTCTAATACAAAACAAGGAAGAAATTGCTATGTCTTACTTCTGTTGTTTTGAAACATTGCCAGGATTAGCATCTCACCCAACATCTGCCTCTAGCAGCCTTGGAAATGCTTGCAAACACTGTTTTGAATAAAATTTTAATACAAATACTTTCACTGTAAGATCAACACATGGTTCTTCATCTGAGGATACTTAAGTCTCATCTAGAGCAAAGTAGTTATTTTGTAGCATAGTTTTAGGTTGGGTTGAAACTGCAAGGCTTAACTACCCTCTTTCAATAACTAGGGCTGTAAGAGGCAACAAAGCAAATTTTTCTTACACAAAACAAATGTAAATACCAGGTTGCTCTGCAGTTTGAGCGCTCCAGGCAAAGCACCTTCTGTGTACAGTGCAGGGCGTCTGACAGTAGGTAGGAGAGACAGTTCAAAGAGAAAGGCAGAGCTCCGAAACACTCTAATAGCAAAGCCCAAAGCAGCTCCGCACGCCCAGGAAAGCTGCAGGCGTTTTTGTGGGGTGTTGGCTGGAGAGGCTGGAGCAAGAAGAAACTTTTTTTTTTTTTTTTTTTTTTTTTTTAAGCTCTCCTGTACTTGAGAACAGGAGTTACAATTAAAAATCTTGTAAGGAAATAAGACTTCTTTGGTGCAATTAAATTTGATTCCAATTTCCCTTCTCAACCAGGTTAACATGTAAGTGTTATTTTGGCTAGGCATACTGGTCAGAAGGGGCAACATCCATATCAGCGTTGATTGGTTTCTAGTGAGGAAAGACTACAAACTGTAGTCCAGGTGAACTGATATGAAGGAAATATCAGAGTTGTTTATAGAAACAATGATTTGAGTGATCAGAAGAACTCCAATAGAGGCCTCTGGGATTTGAGCAAGAAGTCTGGGTAAAGTAATGTGGGATTTCATCACAGCTAACTGCAAGAAAAAGCAGGAAATGTATCTTATAGATACATTTTGTGGCAGTCTCCTTGAAAGATGTGGCTAAGGTGAAACATGAAGAGTAGGCAACTGGTTTGCACTGAATCAGAAGAGCTACATTTTGTCGCTTACGCCCATTTAAAAAAACTGAGTTTAGGGGGATCTTAGCTATTCAGAATCTTCTTGGGGAAAAAAAAAAAAGTGATTCAGAGTTGCAATTTTTCTAATGAGGACAGACAAAGAGGAAAATGTTTCCAAGCGAAAAAAGAAAATTGAGGATACTTCTGCAAATCCAGCTCTCCAAGCTGCCACTGAAGTACAGTTTGTTTCATGATTAACTCTGATTGCAGAGGCACGTATGTGAAAAAGGAATCTCTTTGAGTGCTCTGGTTATGGTTAAACATCTTCTGAACTGAAGAATGTTCTTGCAACTGTTCCTGTCCTCGTTTAACTATTTCAAAATCCCTTTCCTATGGGACACAGATGCTTGTGCTTATGGCTTGGGGGCAATGTTACCAGCAGACATTCCTCACGGGTATGTAGAAAGAGTGTCTAAGAGAGAACTGAGCAGAGAAAGAAAGACTCAGGTTAGGGTGAGAGTGATAGCACATTGCCACTGGGACATTATCCTGTAAGAAAGATCCTGTAAATGTGTAAATAGTTCAGCTTAGATCAATTGTCATTTCTTAGATGTTTTGTATTCATTTGTCCTGTGAGGACTGCTATCACTCTGGACTTCAGCAGAATTATGTATGTAGTCAAATGGGGCCTGCATTTGCAATCTGGGTCAATATATATTCATACTGGTGGATTCAGTTGCTGGTGTTTGTTCAAGATGAGTGTACAAAACCATTAGGTACATATTCTAACCCAAACAAAGACGAAAAAGACTACTCAGAAGCTTTGAACTGCATCCTGCTTGGGGTGTGCCTTGCATGCTCTGTGACATTAGAAAAAAACTCAAGAGGAGAAGCAGAGTTCAAACTCAAAAGAAAGATTTTAAGAAGGCTAAAATAAGCATTAGTAAAAGGCCTCATTAGGTGCTTTGATCAGCTTTTGATCCGGGTCCCAGGAGAAAGAAAACTGAAGCTGTGAAATGGATTTTTTTCCCCAGAAACTTAATTTCTCTGATGGGAGAAGTAGCTTTGGCTAGCTACTTTGGTTCAAATTTTGGCTGCTATGGGTGAAAAGGAGGTAACAACATGCTCATAGTAAAGTCAATATTCACTGCTGAAGCCCCGTCCTGAAGACACCTGTCCTCTACCGAGGGGTTCTGCAGATCTTAGCAGACGTCCTGGAAAGGTGGCCATTCCCGTTGCCTGCTAATCAATCAGCAGCTTTTAGTTCCAAAATTCAACCTCTCCCATTCCATATACATGGCTCAGATTACGTTTCCATCACATACTGTCTACAAAACATTGCCATTTCATATGCAACAGTATCAAAATATAGCTCCAATAGCCATGAAAACACACTTTGTAGAAGATAACGTAGTCAAATTCTTTTAGAGATACTGTTTCAGTGCCTTTTCTTAATTTGTATTTCTTTTTTTTTTTTTTTTTTTTTTTTCTGCAAACAATGTTTTGGCTTTGTAGTAGTGTCTCTTCAGATTATTCTCTGGAACTTTTTTATGAAGCTAAGGTTTCTAGTCAAAAGAGCTGAAATTATTTTTACTATCATTTATTAAAATTATACTGTTTTTCTTAAAAACTGAACATATCCTAGATGATGAGATCATTTTAAATTTCCTCTCTTACTCCCACTGCATTAATGAATTCAGAAAAGACCTTAATGAAACTCCAGACAAAGGCAAGAAATAGAAGGAGGAAAACTCACCGGTTCTAGGAAAGGCCGGCACCTGCAGATTGACACTGGTGCCATCAGCTCCTTAAAATACTTTCACTCAGATAGGAGATAGGTCCTCCAAGGGCAGTGCTGTATGTGGAGGAGTAAATTCATTTAATAAGCAATGCCATCACTTCCCTGACCGCCCACCCAGGATGTTTCTCCCCAGAAATGTTAGGAACTAATATGCTGGCCACACATTCTGGCCACAGGACCACAGCATTAAATGAAGGTCGATGTAACATCAGCGATACCTGTGCTGAGCAGAGCCCGCCTGGCAGCACTGCGAGCTCGGGAGGGCTCCTCACCTAGCACCTCCAAAGCACATTGCAGAAAAAAATGCAGGCATCTCTTCAGGCCTGACTATCTGGAATATCTTAAGCTTCCAGGACAGCTATTGGCAGTTAATTCCAAAACTGTGTTAAAGACATACAGATGGAAAGGTATTTGCTGCCCCAAAGGCTGAACAGAAAACGCTTGTGACTCTTCTCATGTTACAAGCCCCAGCCCCGAAGTGTCCAAACCCTCAAAGCCACTTGCCATATTGGCAGATTCATGGAAGAACAGGAAGAGAGGAGGAAAGCAAGGGTGACGCCGGGAATCCCTGAAGCAGCGGTGCGAGCGCGTACCGTGTTTCCCAGCACGGCACAGCATAGCACAGCAAGCAGGTATAGCGTGACAAGGAGGGACCTGGAAAGCCTCTTACTGCATTTTTCAGCCTGACAGCTAGAGCACTGCTGACTTACTTCTGCAGAATTGAGGATATTAGGGAACAGAGTTTGCTGCTGTTGATTTTACTGGTTTCCAAAGCAAGGCAGTGTATGCTACCACACTGTCTGCATGTTTCTGTCTGCTGCCCAGTCTGTAGGAGCTTTTGAAAACTAGTCAAGGGGTTCAGCCAGATTTGACACAGACCGAGAGTTTCCCACAATAATTGTGCTCCTACTGTTTGTTAAAAACAGGCAATTGCAGGCCTGAGAAAGAAAGACGGTAAGATCAGTCAAGGAAAAGGTTGCAGTAAAATATTATCCCTTATAAGTCACTAGAGAATCTGCACAAAACCGAACTGTTATGAATCAGTCACAGGAAAAGCCTCATTTTGAACTTGCATCTTTTTAAAAGCCAAAAGCAGTCAACCAAGAGACACAAATTGGAAGGATAACTAGATTCTTTAATTCTGGACCTCACTGCAGTATTTTTTACTCAGATGTGTTAGTTTCTCTCCTACCAAGCAGTTTTTACGCAAAGCCCCAAGTGCAAATAAATACAATAGAAGAGCAGTCCCTACTCTTACCAAAACTATAATCAGGAAAGTTCTGAAAAGCATATGAAATAACTCCTGTCCGTGCTCAACTATGTACAGTTTTTTCATGCTGATTATCATACATTTATGTTGTTTCATAATATTGTGTAAAACTGTTAATTGTATGTATATCGTATTTATATATATGTACACAGATATGTGTATATGTACATGTGTACATACAAACAGCCTCACAAATGTATTTAATTTTTTTTTAAAACTTAGTTATATATATAGAGAGAAGCATACAAAGACTGGAGTGAGGTTATAGCATAAAGCTAAGCCAATGCAGTTTGAAAGCAAACCAGATCATAAATGGAATAAACTAACCATAAAAAATGAAACATTTAGGCTAAAGAAAATATTTTGTGTCAACACAAATTTTTTTTTTTTAAGAAATAAAGAACTTTAACTTGAAGGGAAATGACTGTTTTTCTCATCCATTTCTAATTTAACTTTTTTTTAAATCCAATAATACATTGCCCAGTCGTACCAATGAATAACAGTCTTAACAGCTGAACTCTTTCCTAACATAACTTCTTAACCAAGTAGAAAAAAATAGTGCAAATTCCCAAATCAAAGCAAACAAGTTACCTGTCAGGAACAGTCATCAAGCTTTGCTCTCTTCATATAAAGTACAAAGACTGAAAAAAATGAATTGCAGCAGAATAATTCCCTTCTTCATGCCTGGTGGATAGGAAGCATTAACTTTTTCTAGCTTGGAAGAAGATGTGAAGAAGAATATTTCCATTACACCTTTGCACTCAAGTGCCCTTTTAAAACTGTTCAAAGAACGTGATAGGCACTGGCAGATCATCACCGCTTCAACAGCTCCTGCTAAGGGATTCATCTTGACAGAATCTTGATGCTCTTACACTCATTGAAGACACAGATCAGGACACTCTGGGAAGGTAACGAAGCATCCATCCCTTTTCCCAGTAGGCTGAAGTTTCTAATTCACAGGAGTTGAAACCAGGCTGGTTGATTTTCTTGACTTCACAGCCAGAGTTATTCCAGAGTTTCTTTCCTAGGTTTTATTGTGCTTTCTTCTTTAATTTTTGGAATAGGAGCATGAGTGGCTATTCATAGGGAGTTTTTAGTTTAGGGCACACCTTTGAGAGATAACGACTAAACATCTCATCTGAACTAATCCTCAACTGGATGCACTGCCAAAATAAATGGTCAGAAATATTTTTTTCTTTAATATCAATATTATTTTTTAAATACACAGGTCACATTCTTACAACAAAAGTCAGTGGTAATGTACCCATATAACTGATAAAAGATACGTTCCTACGCCTTTTTATAAGTCAAAATGCAGTACCACTAATGGCCAGAAAACAAGTTAGTACCTTCAAAAGATTCTGCTCAAGCATTTAGCACCTCCTTATAGCACCCCCTTGTTATTTTTTGCTGGTACCTTCTCCAGAAAAGTGTCTCAGGACATAAAACTACACTGAAATCCCAGGAAAAACACCATCCTACCTAATAGGGCTTTTACAAGGGTCATGAGTGATTCTAACAACCATTCTGCATACTCACTTGATGGCTCTTTGCTGCAGAGCCAGCACTTGGAAGGGGTTTATCATCCCTGAGATACAATCTAGGGAGGTTGGTGACGAGTCCCCAACACTCCACTTCTGCGCGGCAGGCAGGTCGCAACGGTGAGAGCACCGAGCCAAAGCTCGGGGCGTTCTCCAATGTGGCCATGCTGAATCACAGGAAAGCACAGAGGGCTTTGCTCTCATTTACAGGATTTCTCCACACAGTAGTTAAAGTATGCAAAAACAGAGTACAGCCTGAAAAGTCATCCTTGCACATGGTCATGACAACTGCAGTTTAGGTTACAGAGAAGCTGATTATAGCAACTTGTTTTAAGCACGAAACTAAAACCACAGAGCTGCTCACATGAATGTCTTATGGGATGAGTACAGCAAAACATCACAAGACGTAACAGGAAGGACAGTAGAATCAACAGAATATCTGCCTGGAGGCACATTCTAGCTTGGAAATATTTATTACACCTATAGCTCTAGGTATGCATTCTCGTACCAAACGCCAGAGAACTGGAGATCATAGCCTGTGGTAAGCATGCAGGCACAGTCAATTATGCTGTGTTATAATCACATTTTTCCAAAGGCTGATGTTCTAATGAGACTTCAGAAGTATCTCCAGACATACCAACAAAAAGCAAGTCCTTATATGCTACTAATTTGTCCCATTTCCAGGATGCAAAACAAGCTGGTATTGAAGGCCTGGGATAACTGTATGGATATGCACTGGATGATTTTGGCTGTGAACCTTTCCATCGAGGCACTTCCCCAATGTTTGGGCTGACATTCCAAACCACTGAGTGTATTTAAGCTGCTGCCCATTTCTTAATATCAGAAATAGCCATAAAAATATTTCTACCTCCTAAACCTATGTGTTTCTTCCCCAGATTACTTCTGTCTGAGATGTACACTAGGCAAAATTCAGATGTGCAGTAACGGAAGCATTTCTTTAATTCTCTGAGCTATATTTTTTTTTCCTGAGTTTCCAATGTTTTTCTGACCCAAATAGCTCCACAGAACAACATGAAGTTAGAATTTTAGATGAAGAAAATGTATGCAGTGCAATTTCTCTAGCATTTTACTGTCATGGTTTGATTTTTTGCCTCTTTTGCAAGATTTTTGCACATTAGCATCTAACGATCATGTTTTTTGGGAAAGATACAAGAATCATTTCCATAAACAGCAAAACTCTTAAAAAGGATTCCAAAAAAAGTATCTTTGAAGTGTGTATGATATATACAAAAAGCATGTGATGTGAGAAAGAAGTTGCATTGAAATAAATGGCACTGTGCCATGCTCTGTTAACAAACTAAATTATTTCTATTTAGCATTCAACTCACATTAGAGTTTGCAGATGTTCCTCAGATTTGGCCTCTCCGAGTCACAGGACTCATCCGCATGCCACAAAGACTTCACTGAGATTCTGCAGACAGAGGCAGAAATTTGGGCTGGTTATGCTTGGTTGAGATAGTTTCCTTCACACCTGTCTCAGGCGATGCGAATGAACTGGGCTCTGCTAACATTGGAACCCTCTATTTGGTGTTACATGGAAATCTCACTCTTACTTTCCTTGGTAGAGGAGAATTAAGACAAGCACAACAGGATAGGAGTGCAAGAATGGGAAGAATTTTTCATAAGTCAGTTTAGTTGCTATTTTGGTGGGATATAAGAGCTTCATCAGATGTCACCTACAGGGAGATATGTAACTCAACCATTGTAACCAATCTTGTGGATTAGAATGAGAACAGGTAATTCCCACTATTTGTAGACAATAAAAACTTATGCCAATGAAATTTTGATGTTATGCTTCATCAGAAAGTTCCTTTTATACTTTAATGCAGACAGACAATCTGCCCCTATATAGACCCATTCATATGAGGAATTCTTTAAGCCACCTCCTCTTTAAAACAATGTACTCTGATTCAAAGCAACTTCAAATCCGTGCAAAAATCCTTGGTCACTCATCTGTGATGATATTGTCCTCATGGAAAATTATACTTAAACCTTTACATTTTCTGCACCTCAAAGTCTGCTCCTCTGCTGTCTAACATGACCTCAGTGTGTTGCTTCTAATGCTTCAAGCTCTGGGACAGGAACCCACCCACAGAAAATTACTTTCTTCTTACTAGAATTGATTGAATTAGAGATACAAAATCTGCAGCAAAATTTGTATTGAATCCTGCTTTGGAGGCTCCTTTCTGTTATGCAGTCATTTCAGAGGCCTGTCTAGACCACAGTGTGAGGTCATCATCATAACATCCGTTTCATTTGTTTGGTTTAGTGTGTCTGCAACTCAGTTCTGCTCAAATCTTCTAAGAACATCCTCAAAAATGAGGATCAAACATAGTAAAGCACACTTTCCAAGCATACTGCAAAAAATAAGTCTACGACTATGGGTAATATATCTAGTGTTTCATAGGTTTATTACAGAAATATTTAGAAACCATTTTAAGTATTCTTAGAATATTTTCTTCTCCTCAGTAATGCCTTGTATGCTTTTCTTCTCTGAATATCAAATGAACATCCTGCGGATGAAAAATGATCTTTCTATCTCTCAGCTATTTCTGCCATAAATGTTGCAAATTTCCATGCTTCTAACACAAGACAGATCACGCCGATACGTAGTTACCTCTACTGATCTGACTAGTACCAAGATAGTCTCACTCTAGGCACATTAGAAATAAGATAACCTAGAGAGAGATACAAAAAACTTGGCATCCTACTGTTTGATCTTCTGAGTTCCGTCACACCAAAAGCTGCAACCAGATTTCAGAGTGCTTTGCAATGAAGAGAGCAGCCAGTGTTTCCCATTTATTACTTTGTCCTTGTTCTCCACCCTGCAGGTGTGTTTCAGATATTCTTGCACCCACACAGAAGATAAATGAGCAATAAAGTACAATCTTCCTCAGCACTTGCTACGTACTTCAGCTCTGTCCTGGACTGAGAGGTCACAGGGTGAGTTCTGTTTCGGTTCTGGTTTGGTATTTGTCTCCACTTCTTTCAATATGCCATCTAACATTGTATATAAGAGCAGACAGGTTTTGAACACTGCTATGAAATGTACTCTTCAGGCTCATGAAAATACTTCAGAGGTTGCTTTGAGACCGCTAAAATGTTTTCAATGAAAAGGAAGGGTCAAATAGTAGTGATTTCAGTAATTACCATCCAAAAGGATTTCCCAGACCATGAGCTGAGGTGTTGCTATGCTTGGAGATGTATTTAGCACTGCTCTTTGCAGCTGATGGAAAAGGCACTGCTGTTACTTCTTTTCTCTGTAATATTTACAATCGCCAGCAGGGACTTGAGAGCGTGGGGTACAAGGGGGGCTCTTGCTCCGGCGGTTCCTGGGGCGCTCTCTGCAGCGACGTGGCCATCGTCAGGCCTGCCTTCCTCGGGCGCCCTCCCCAGCCTCCTGCTCCCGGCAGTCATCCGCAACGGGGTGCCGCGCATCTGCCTTTGGCTATTGTTGGCGTGGGGATACTGGATATCCCATGGAGCTATTCTGGTGGGCCGCCATTCCTCAGGATTTCCAAAGGGTGTTCTCCAAATATGAGATGTACACTGTGTTAGCAGGACAAGCTGAGGCCAGAGCGAACGGGCTGAGGTAAAACTCAGCCCCATGCGGAGTCTGAACGAGCGCAGGAGAGTCGAAGCGCTTGAGATGTACAACCAGCAGGCACGGAGGTGCAGGCAGGGAGCCAGGCCCCGGACACAGGAGTCGGAGGGCTTCTGGTGCAGCCTTAGCCTCCATGAGTCCCGAGGGATACGCTCCAAGGGGAATGAATCTGCAGCCTGTGCAGACAGAAATTAAGATGAGAAAAAAGGAGTGAATTCACATAAAACCTAGCACATTCAAGGGACATGGATTTATTATTTCATATATAGTACTGGTGCAAATAGCAAAAAAATAGTCTGCGATCTGAGGATAGAAGTTGGAAAAAAACACAGGTTTCGATATTCCTACTGCCTTTGGATCATACCCAGTGCCATAAACCACTCCTGTGAGCCCAGTGAAATGCTGGGGAGGGAAGGCATCGCTCCGTGCGCATCAGTGTGACCCTCCGCCTGCGAGCCGAGTCCGCTGCTTCAGGGCATGCAGAATTATCAACAGCAAAACTTGTTTGGTTTCTGATGCAAACAGAAGTAGAACAAATATTGATAGAGGAACTTTATTTTGAGTTACGTTCCACTGAACTGGATTGCCATGGCCCTAATGACTGTTCACATCTAGCGGGTGGATGCGGTGTGGGGTGTTGACACGCTGAGGGTGCAGAAGCACCAGGTGGGGGCTGCTTTATCACCCTCAGGATCCTGACAACCTGACTGGCACCTTCTTCTACAATGAAACAAACAACCTATTATGTAAAATGTCATTTTGAAAATGCTCTGTTAATTTAAATTACTTTAATTTAGGAAGAACAGAGTAGTATTCCTGGACAGTTTTAAAAACCAAAAGAATGGTAGCTTTTTTGCATTGTTCATTGCATTATTTCTAAAGATTAGCAATAATTAAAAACAATACTACATGAGGAAATACAGTTAATTAGTAGCACCAGATATAGTAGATATGTTAAAATTTCGTTGAAGGGACCAGCAATCATTGCTGTTAGCTGTCTCATATGCTTGGATCCAAGGAAACCTAGTTTCTTCTTACTTGCATATTTTTGTTGTACAACTACCTTTAATCTATCATCTTTCAAATAAACCA
This sequence comes from Nothocercus julius, assembly GCA_013398735.1. Taxonomy (NCBI): domain Eukaryota; kingdom Metazoa; phylum Chordata; class Aves; order Tinamiformes; family Tinamidae; genus Nothocercus; species Nothocercus julius. The sequence goes on along the minus strand of VZSV01000128.1, from coordinate 1,389,780 downwards.
AATTTTCTTTACAGAAATCCCTTACATAGGTTGTTCTTCCCTGAATGTTGAACAGGCAGCCTCCAAGCTTAGCTGAAATAAGGAAAATGCATTTTGGAAAGAAAGCAAATATTCCTAGATGTTTGCACAGGTGCAAGCTAGTTCTTCAGGTTTTTCAATCTGTATTTGCTGAAATACAGAAAAATGACATCTGTGAATCTCCATTTTGTGAGGCAACTTCTGTTAAAGAGAAAAGTCTTCGCCAGCAGATGTACTTAGCACGACTCGCATGTGCCTTTTTGGAGGACTAGCTCAGATAGGCGACCACTTCATGCTGTTCCACAACACAGCGCTCGCCTTGGAGCGGGGAGAGGAGTGGGACCAGCCACCGCGACCAGGCCCTTGGGTAGCTTGGGAGCCACCTGGGAACTCCACTCATTGCTGAACCTTACCTGCGAGGCTGTACATGGCCATATCATTTGGTTAGCTCCACCTTTTTTAGCTCCACAGATTTTCTATTTCCCCTCTTTTCTGCCTCAGCAAGTTTGGAATTATTTCTGTGCCATTCAGGATAGCTGGTGCAAAGAGAACGTGGCCATTTCAGCCAGAATATCTTCTTCTTTTTTCTCAAGGCCAGGAGTAGACAACAACATCTCCACCCAAAATATCCCCTCATTAATGGAAGTATTGCCTTTGAATTGTACACAGAGATTTGTATCAGGAGACATATCCATATTTAAATAGCATAAAAGTTCCCAGTTTTTGTACAGAGATATTACTAAATAATCTGCTCATTTCTTTTCTAACAAATTCTACTAGTTCACTTCAAAATACCTTCATCCTCTTGGACTACTGCAATGCCACTCTATTCTGATGGCCAGTGTGAACTCATATGGTTTTTGGGAGGCTGTGATTTTCAACTGGCAGGCAATGAATGAAATAAAAAAAAATGATGTGGTTGGTGCCAGTACTTGGGATATCAGTTCTGCCAATTGACTGTCATCCTCCACTAGCAGATGTGCTATAAAAGGAGATGAAGTTCATTGTTAGCAAGTTGCTTGATGGCCAAAGCCAATTATGGAATAGAGAATTGAGCCTTTTTAACAAAAGAATTTGCATATGGAAATTACATGTATTTTTCTAAGTATTTTCAAACTGCTTAACAGAAGGCTTGACTAAACTCATTCTAAGTTGGTGTGCATTAACATAACTCCTCATTTCAAACACAGTACAGAATTTTGTCAATATTATATTTCAGTCTGATATATTATTTTTCACTGGTCCTATGTTTTACTCTTCATTTATGTTTTTCAAGACAGAATACATTCTGATTCCTCATATTAAAACCATATAGTGATTGCCAGGAAGAGAAAATCTAAAGTTGCTTTAATTGTGTAAAAAAAAGCACCAGTCCCTACTCAGAGAAGTACCTAACAATAATTTTGTAAAAGTCAGAGGCCTAGAAAACATCAACTAAAATAAATAGACTGAAATGGATTACTATGTCTCAAAAAGAGGAGACTGAGAGGAGATAATAACTGTTTTCAAGTATATAATACATTTCTAACATAGAGGAAAGCAATACACTCTTCATCATAACCACTAAAAAGGACAAGAAATATGTTTAAAGCAGCAATGGAGGCTTGAAGTTTTTGCAAGAAGTGTCATTGACACCCAAATCCCTCAGCTTTTGTATGATACTGAAATAACATTATGCGTATGTATTAAAAACAACCCAAATATTGCATAAACCTCCACCCCTCCCCAAACATAGGTACTTGATCCCTCTTTAAAGCTCCACTCTGTTCTTTTATAAAATGCCTAGTAAACCTTTCCTTTATGTGATAAGTAAGACTAAGCTGAAGCATACTGAGAAGAACCAGGTCAAAGCAGAAGATGCGCCTTTCTGTTTTGTAGCATTCCTTCCATGCAAAGCGCGGCTATGTCTGATTTAATCAGGCAGGTGAGCCAAAGTCAGCGTTGCTCAGTACTTTGTTTTCCTAACAAGATGCTCTAAATTCAAGCCCATCACTAAAATTCTTTCAGGCTCTGATCATCTCCCATTTCAGTTACTGCCACTCTTGCCGAGCTCCAGCAGACGCGGTTCCGCCCCGCTCTGAGGTGCCGAGCGCTGCCGCGCCGTCGCGCTCCCAGCCCGCTGCTTTGCCCAGGGCCCTCCCGCACTGCTGCTCCGTGGCAGCAGACGAACCCTCCCTGGTCTCCTGCCCAACGTCTCCGTCCACTAGAATGACAGTCCTTCGCTGGAGAGATTCATCCCTTCATCGAAGAGGGTCCTTCGTTGAAGACATCTCTGCCTCATAGTTGATTAACCTTCAGAGAACCACATTACACCTGTAGTTCTCCACACGCTTTGTACGACCTCCCCCCAGAAACAAATCCTGTTTTCTGAAATGGCTCCTGCGAAGGTCCTTGTAACTGTGGTGCGTGTGGAGCCAGCTCAGATCTGAAAGGGCCGGGTTAGAGGAGCTCGTGCGCGCCGGCTTGCAGAGCACAGCGGAGACCACAAACGTCAAGGCCGGCACCGCGTATTTTGTGTTTGCCTGTCACCCCGGGGCTCTGAGCTGTTGTGGTAATGCGAGTAACGCACAAAAACAGCGCGGAGGAGCAGCAAAACCTGCTGCATGGCTTTTCTGGTGCGGAATGGATATCCACGCAGATAGAGATATAAAACTCATAAAGAGCTTTCAAATAACAATAACTACTATGCCCAGTAACTGAGAAATTCACTGCAAATTGGTAAAAAAAAAAAAAAAAAAAAAAAAAAAAAAAANGTCCCTGCCTTTAGGGCACTTTTTACACTGCATTTTCAGCCAGAACTAATTTCTAACAGAGGTTTCTGTTTGTTAATAAGGCTAAGACTGGCTGTGGAGTGGGTAAGGGAGGCGAGGACTAGACATGACCAAAAAGGACTTCCATTTTCACAGAGAAAATTTTGTCTTGTTTTCCAGTTTCACTTGAAACCTTCTGTGTCGGTAAGATTGTTCTTTTTTTTTTTTTTCTTAATAATGAAAACTGAGACTTTTCCAAAGATGAGAGTTAGCTACATTCTGGAAAAAAATATTTATGTGTGTGTGTGTGTGTGTGTGTGTGTGTATGAGAGAAGACTGCCACTGAAGAACATGTTTTGATAGCAAATAGTTGACCATCCTGAACAAGGACCCTGCTTTCCAGGCCTGTTTATGAAGAAAGGGTTTCCATTTTCAGCACATATTGCTACTTCTTTCTGCTTTGTCGCCTAGTGCAGAAGAGAATCTCAGATGCCCAGCTGTGGCAGGGAGCCCTCTGAGAGCCTCCCCCAAGCTGCTGAGCTTCTCCTGCTTTCGGAGTAGTTTGGACATTGCAGCATTTCACTGAAATAGCAGGTGTTTAGCTTTTCATTTTGGAGAAAGAAGAGTTGTGATCATGGCCCCTTACCTAAGTATTGCACAAGTAAAACAACACGCTCCACAAGAGACAGCAACAAGACATATCCCACTAAATAAAAACACGGTAAGATTATTTCCTCTGGGTTAAAATTATTCTTTGAAGGCTTGGGAGACCTTATGTTAGATACGTTTCTCTTTTGAAGAGCATTACTCACCTCTTTCTCCTGACTTTCTCTTGCAAAGCAGTGCCCCGTACAGGAAGCCAAAAATTTACAACTGCTCACTAATTTAGCTGAGCATATTATGTTCAAACAGAACTGCAGGCTGAATGTAACAGTCTATTTTAGTTATTTCAGGCAATTTTGCATCACTGCGAAGATTAACTGGCACACTGGGAAGCCTGGATGTCAAAAGTAGACTTGTGTCTGTGTTTATATGAAAAAAGTGGGAGCAAATAAAAAAAAAAGAAAATGGGTGGATATAGTAGAGTTCAGCAAGTAGATTAATCACCTAGCATGATTAGAGAGGATAGATAATTTTCTGCTTCCTGCTTCATTCATGTTGATCTTTAGGGTGTAAACGAGAGTTGTATTTGGTCCAGCTGGGGAGGGCTGCGTTTAGTTTGCTTTCAGGCTTCTCTGTGTGTGGAAATGAACAAGAACAGGGATTGCTGCAGGAAGAAAAGTAGGGAATAATTCTTGGAAGCCTGGGAAGGAGTGGAGAATTCCTATAATCACATTGCCCTGAATAGCGTCTTTGCTAAAAAGCCTAGGTAAAGAACAAGCTGGAAAATGCAAAACTGAGCTAATTCTATTCTAATTCCAACTTTGTTGCTAACAACCAGGGGAAATGAACCCTGTTCAGAAATCTTTTAAAAAGTCTACATAGTTTTTAACTATCAAGCAAGCTTTCAAAGTAAGGGGTGAGTTGGACTTAATTAATAGGAAGGACTCGTGGATGCCTTGGAAAAGACAGATTCTAAACAATACCAAAATGTCTGGAAGCCAGATTTGTTGACTTAAATGTTGTAAATGTTCCCCACTGTGACTTCCATCCTTTGTTACTTGAGTAAAATTATCCCACTCTTTGTGAGAAAGTAACATTTAAGGAACTAAAGAAGCAGTGAGCTGTATGCTAAATGTGTTGATAAAAAAAGAATATTTTCTAGCAGGACTTGGAAAAGCAATTATTTGTGGATTTATTTTTCTTTTACTGGGAAGTCATGCATAATATAAGATATAGAGAGATGAAATAAAAGACTTCCCCCTTCCACCCTCCCCCCCCTCAAAAAAAACAGAGCAACTTGCTATAGGGCCTTCTTAAATGGCAATGAATTCTAGAATCAATTATTTGTGTTAAAAATTAAAAGAATTTAAGATGACTAACATTTAACATTCATTTTTCTGGCTAACTGTGTGCATGTTCATAGCACACAGAAGGAAAAAACATATGTCCTATTATATATGAACTAACTTTGCACTGATAATATAGAACACAATGCTTATCCAATGATATATTTTTGCTAATTTCTCACTATACCACAAAGTTTCATAATGAAAAAGAAATAAGAAGAAACAAGCACAACACATGAGAATGAGTCAATATCTGATTTGTGATGGCAAATATCTAGAGTGTTATAACTTACTTTAGTAACAAACCCAAGTAGTCCAATAAATTGGCACAAGAATTGAAAAATGTAATTTAGCTCATTTCATCATGGCCATGTGATAACACTGCTGAGCTGGGTGAAAGGCTTGCTAAACACTAGGGATGCAATGCACAGCCACACAAAAATAAATCTTTAGTACAGCTGATATTTGATGAAGGCAATTGAATTTAATTAAAAATCCTTACATCTGAGTAGGAGGCAACGGGTTCACTCTTCCTCTCGGAAAGCTCCAGGATGATGAATAATGCTGATAGGATGCAAGGATGCTGAGAACATGAAAGATTTCTACATTCTTTTTATGGAACAGGATGTGTAACTAAGTTAGTCATTTTATTTTGTGTTAACTCAGTGGGCTAATTTATACTGAGACACTTATTGGCACTGAAAAATGCACTGTGGTTGTCTGAGTTGGATGGTAGGAGTAAGGCTTACTAACATTTAAATAGAAATATCTGAGCAGTTAAATGTATATATGAAATACATGGCCATAGCAGGGACATTGGTCCTGTCAAGTGGACCAGGAAGGCAAAGGATCACCTGATAAAGATGATGAAAGAGTCAATTAGTCTAATTGTCAGAAACAATTAGAAGGAAACTCTGAACAATATAAGAGGAAATGTCACTTCCCTACCTTATGGAAAAACTGAGACACAAGTAATTTTTATAAGTTAGAAAATAGCGGTAATTGTAGAAGTCAAAAAGGCACCCCAATGAGGAGAAAAAGACATGCAGAGTAAGAAGCAATTCTGACTTCCCAAAAAAAAAAAAAAAAAAAAAAAAAGCTTCAAAAGTATCAAAAAAGAGAGATTCAGAAATGTAGAATATATTTCATTGATTGCACTGCGATCTGCTGACTTGCTGACTTACTGCACCAGCTGCACTTTTGGGAATCTGCACAGATTCTTCAACCATTGTGTCCAGAAGGAGGGAAAGTGAGAGAAGAGTATCTAAAAACCAGAGGTGTGGAAAAGGTGGGGGCTTGCCGGTACCTTGCGGCTGGTTTCTCTCCGTTGGCTCCTTGAAGCGGCTCCGTTCGGCCAGGCAGCAGCAGGCAGTTGGGTGTGAAGCGGGACGTGGTGCTGGCGTGTCCCGAGGGGGCAGGAAAGAGAGCCCATGGCCCAGCAAACGGAAATGATTCCAGGGGATATGGAAAACCACCCACCTCAGATCTGCCACAACAGGCACTGGGAATCTTCAAGTGAAAGGGCCTGGGAAGCAGTGCAATTACTGCCCATTGGCTCATCTCATGCACTGCACACTTTAGACAGCTAAATGTCCATCCTGTGCTTCCTGAAAATCACCTCTCACCAGATTTCCAGCATGGTTTACATCAAGGAAGCTCAGAAATAGAGATTCAGATGGCTAGTAAATCATCAGTTCTATACAATTAATACCCTTCACCTCTATAGTAATAATAACAGATGTGTTTATTTTTAGTACGTGAAAAATACTGCATAAACTCTTCCTAATCTGAAAATAAAACCCTTGGAAGTTAGCCTAATTTCAGTTTTCTAAAGGTCAGTATTTTAAGAGTAATGTTTGTGAGTATCCTTAGGGAGCTTAGTACCATTAATATTTTCCTTTAGTCATTTTTAGATTTACTTTTAATCATGTAATATGTACAGTATTTAAAAGTTTAATGGATTAAGACTCAACCATTTATGTTAGTAGTGCAAGGATACTTCACAAAAATAACTCTATAGCTTATGGTTTATAAGGTAACAACTGTTAGAACATCCTATCTGTAGGTTTCCTAAAACCTCTTTCCTTATTAAAAATTGCCCAGAAGTTTGCTCAGAAAACAGAAGAGCATTTCTTTTCCTTTTTGACTTGTTAACACATGTAAGTTGACTATAATTTATGTTTAGACACTGAGACTAGGAAAGCTATTAGTCTTCCAAAATAGTCTTTATTCTTTGGAAGGCTTTGTTTTGTCAACAGAAGACTATTTGAATGCTTCTATAAGGAATAATAAGAAGGATGAGCAGAGTTTGACAATTTGTACTGTGCAAAGTTATGATATCACAATTTAAATGCTTGCCTTCTTGAACAGTGAATATATTAAGCTATTATCTAATCTAGTGATGAATAACAGAATACAACAATATTTCTCACCAAGCAGTCACCAAGAGGAAACAGTTTAACAGAAGAATGTGATAAGGTTGCTGCACTGTCCTAGAAATCACATGCAAATGGAGGGCCAGCTATGAGTACATTTTCACAGCAAGTCATAATCATTCAGCAGATTGTATTTCAGCCAGTCACTTGCTAAATGAGCAATCAAATTTTAGAATGGAATTATCTGTATATATAAAAATATGTGTTATTGTGTTGTATCATATGCTCACTGACACATAGGGCAAGTGGTGAGATTTTCATTGGCAGTGACATTTTGTTCACAAAACTGGCACTCAACTTGTTTTATTGCATCTCCACATATTGTAGAGGAAAAAAAGCTAGTTTGCTTTTAAGTGGAGACATCGTTAAGTTTACTATTTCCTGTGAAGACTTGTAAGGAAAAGAAATAAAAAAGAAAAAGAGCACTGAAAGGACCTAAATATTTAAGTATCGGTCACCTACGATGATTAGATCGTTCTGATACTCCTCAGTGTGTTCCTGGATTTGGCTATCCTAAATAATGTCTCTCTTCTTTATGTTTCTCTTTTCTGGATCATGAATAAATGAAAAAAAAATGGTCTTGTCACATACAGTAATTTGGAGAATCAACATATATTTGCTCTGCTTATTATGTCACTAAAAGATTCAGGAACAGAGAAAAAAGGCCCAGCTCCTGACAAGTATTTGGTCAACAGAATACTGTTCTTATATGATCACCTATGAGCTAATGTCTAGATGACCTTCACTTTTATATAGGGAAAAAAAGAAGAATGGAGTGGATTTTTGGTAAGAAGAATGCTAACACGTCATTCAGCTTGTTACAGATGTCAATCATTGAGGTTCTGCTAGGTTATTTTCAGCTGGAAGACTGTAGTGATTGATTTGAAATACTGATATAACCAAGAGCTATTTGTGATTTGCCCGAAAGAAAAATGCCGTTACTCAGCTTTCAGTTTAGAGGAAGATATCTAATTATACTTGTCAGGTTCAATTTCTTTTTTATTTGTTTTTTTTAAGCACTGAATATTTCCATCTATATTCCTAGATTCTTGGTGATGTTGCAGCTGTTTACACAGTTCCACTGTTGCGTACCTATAACCAATATATCTGGCCATGGAGGGATTGTTTGACCAGAATCTGGTACTAGTGGAGGACAAACCTTCTAACTGGATTGGCCGTGTTGTATTCCATAGTCCTCCAGTGGTTCTAAGACATGGAGATGCATCTGTCCTGCTTGGTACAGGATCCCATAACATCTTGCATAGCTGTGCGTGAGAAGGTTTTGTGGAACCTGCTAAGAAAGATCCCTCCTGGGTCAGTGCTGAAATACAGGAGTACAGCTGGATGCAGGCCCCAGATTCGAGGACATTCAGGTGCTTGGCTGAAATACTGGCTGCTGATCACAGCGCCATCGCAAAACAGTGCGAAAGATGCACTTTGGCTGTATCTGCTGCACGTGAGGGCCTCTCTGTAAAAAGTATAGGCACGGGGTCATTGTATGTTGTTTTAAAGAAAGAAAACAACATTGTCTAGTTCAGTAGTTGTCAGGTCCAGCTATGCAGTATCACTTAGGAACTCACTAGAACATTTTTTTTCCTCTTGGCAAGCAAGAAGCAAACTCATTGTTTATTTTGTGACACAGATGATACATGGCAATAAAACCCGATTATTTAAGCACAACAATCACTTTCTTTTCCATTTGTAGCATAAAATACAGGTGGATGTGTTGAGCTGGCCTGCAGGAACCAAAAGCAATTTTAACTGCCTCTAGAAGGAGTGGCAAACAGCCACAGTAAGTTATTTACAGTTCACGAGGCATACATGGCATCAGTGCTTGTACGGTTTGCTTCTTGTCATTTGCAAGCATTGTGCTATGAAATGCTCATTTCAAAGGTCAGTAGCATTCTGAAAGAAACCTAGGTTAATCCCTGAGAATAAGCTCAACTTTATTCTTGTGGTTTGCAGTTCTAGAAACTCAACCAGAAATGTTCTCTGTTGTCACTGGTTGAGCAGACTAGGGATTGATGTGGTTTTGTGGTTTCCTTAGTAGTAGCAGGGACTAACCAAAATACCCGCTGATCTTCTTGCTGTGTCATTCTCTTTGGCAGTTTGCTTTAGAGTCACTACTGCACATTACAATATAAAAAGGGAACCTTTTAGACTCTAAATTTTCTATTTTACCTTCATCATATTTAATGTCTTCTTTACATTGACTTCAAGCTTCCCCACTATGGGTAGTTCAAATGTCATTATTGAGTCACAATCCAACATGAGTCATAGAATTATAAGATGTTAAATATTAATCAGAGTGTGGAGTTTGACAAGAAAAAAGCATTATTTCTTACACTTTCATTTCTTACCCTTATGCTATCTGGATTTTGGTTTAATGATGACTATGTCTCCTTAACGGCATCCACTGTTGCAGGTAGAATATCTGAAATAGAAAGGAACTAAACTGAATGTTGCCACCAAAACTTATGTGTTTCCATTTGCATGAATCCAAGTGAATTATAAGTAATCAAGTGAATTAAAAGTAAACTGGATATTATTTAAGGTTCAAAATTAGGCTGGTTCATAGGAGAATAATCTGGGAAAGCAACACTCTCACCCTGTTCTATTCTTCCCCAAGTTTTTGCTGTTAACCTCAATCAGAGACAGGCTAACATGGACTTTTGATCTGGACTAACATGAATTCTGGAGAGCAAAAGACAACTTTAATGCTAAGCTGAAAGAAACAAAAGACTTGTAAAGGGTAATCTAAAGTAAATGCAACTCAAACACAGCTCCTTACTTTAGGAAAAAAAAAGAATCTGGGATGCTGCAGGAAGCAATAAAACCGCATGAACCAGTCCAATACTAAAAGAACTTGATAAAGGGATTTTAGACACATTGTAAAGAAGGAAGCCAAGACACCTTATCTATGATAAGCTCACAGAAACATGCAAACACCATGGGGATAACATTTCTGGCTAGGCGAAGGTTCTGTAGAAGGGGCCTCCTCCTTAACAGCTACAAGCATAAGCTAGACATGTCTACAAACAGTTAGAAATGTTAATTATATTCTGCAAAACATATGACGGCCAGCTCTTGTAAGTTATAAACACTACCATGGCATGTTATGTTTTCAAGAGTAAACTTTCCAATAGATACAGAAAAGAGAATGCAAAGGAAGCAGTGGAACTTCACAAAATTCCTACTTGCTCTTGTCTGAAGACTGCTAGAGCTGTGTTTAAATTAGACAGGAAACTCAGTGATACCCTGTATCACTGGAACACAACTTACATATGTAAGTAGCTGCACATATATATACGCATATGGAAATCAATATATGCACATATGGAAATCAATATACTGTCACCACACCACACCACAGTGTTGACATGATTTAGTGTGTACTGACAATTCACAAGTGGGTTATTCTTGCACTTTGATATTGGTTCAAGTCCACCATTTCAGTGTCAACTATGAGCAGGTGATGGAAGAGTGAGTTCCAGCGGCAAATAGTTCATCTGGACACTGAGATTAAATGAAATAATTTGTGCACAACATTGAATCAAACTGTACAAATAGATATTACAAAGAAAGACAAAAGCCTTAATGGAAAGGTGCGCCTGGAGGTGCTCAGGTGCAGGCGGGCAGAGAAGGTGCCTGAAGATGCCCCTGGCCTGGAGCTAGGGCCCAGGGCCTCGCCAGTGCCGGCCCAGGGGCTGTACGACCTGTCATCCGACTGAAGTGCTCAGGCAGCATAAACGAGAAGGGAAAGACAGCCTGATCGGAGCACAAGGGACCAGGGCAGGGGCAGAGCACAGGGAGCAGGAAGGACTTCAGGCTATGGAGAAGGGACATCTTACAGGACATCAGCAAAACAACAACACTGTAAGAAACAGGAGCAGAATGTGACCATGGGAGAAGCCTCAATTCCCACTTATACAACTGTACGAAGTAGACCAGTGCTGGGATTTACAGATGCTCTGCAAGTAGCTGGCAAAATCCCCTGGCAAAGTACGTAGTCCAAATTGGAAAAATAAATTTCTGGGTTTCTATTGCTCTGTGAACTCTATAAGCAAAGCTTTTAAAAATTAGGTCTGGTATTACTGAAGACCTTGCAGGCATATAAACTATAACTATACATCCATATGGTCAATATCTGTTTCTATTCAGCAGATTTTATTTTTGTAAATGCAGAAAACATCATGCAAACACTGTATTTCATGTAAATGTTATACTGAAATAAAATTGATTGTAAAGTCAACCATTCAAAAGCAAGAAGCAGTTGCAATCTGAGTCATCTATGGTGCATAAATGTGCCCTCTTTTAATACTACCTCAATCACAATTTAATTTATAATTGCTGGATCATGTATTTTCCACTTAATTTACTTTACTCAGTATGGATCAAGGCATGAATAAATGTTGCTTGTGAACCTTATCATCAACCACATATGTTCTAAAACCATGAGTCAGCTGTCCCAAAAGGGCCTAGTTTAGACATAATAACACTCATAAGGATATGAATTTAGCTTCGGGGGAGACCGCCATTTCCTTATTATATATGAAACTTTAAGGGTCAGAATTTAGTCTTAAAGATACATACAAAATTTATTATTATGACTACTTACTGTGGGCTACCAGCCAACCCCCATGCTATGCCCTCCCACGTGGATTTGTTCGGGCTGAAATATAATCTCCTGCTAGTATGGAAAGAATTGTTTTTAAAGGCCTTGTTTGGCTATACTTTCTAGTATTATTGTTACAGGTCTTCCTTTCCAGGTACCCAGTAGTACGATATAATTTTCATGAAAACAACTAACCCCCTCCCAATTCTCCAGTCGGTGAGTTCCAGCTTGGGCAGGGCCCTCGGGGAACGCTGCTGCCACTTCCCTAGAGCAGGCGCTGGCACCCTGCCAGGCTGGACCTGAGGCTGGACAAAACGGGTCTCTCTGCTCCTCGTCCTCCTCATAGGTCCTCGCGCTCCGGCCGGCAGCGCCGAGCACTGCCCGTGTCTGCCCTCCGGAGCGCGCCACACGGGGCACGGAAGGACGTCCTGCTCCCGAGGAGGATCCTTGCCTGCCTTATTCTCTTGAGCTTTATTGGACTTGCCCAGAGAGGGAAACAACTACTATCTTTTCTGCAGCTCTAACTTATTTCTAGTAGAGCATGAAAACTTTTTTCTTCCGTATGCTGAAATCCTAGTACTGAAACATCAACCCCCTCTGTCTCAAGTTAATTTGTATTTTAAATGCTTGTATTTTTAAATGCTTAAATGTATTTTAAATGCCCTTTCACCTTTTTAAAATTGACATTACTTTTTTTTTTTTTACTTCTCCTAATTATGTTAGTAAAACAGGACAGTTTATTTGTATTTGTTTGCATAAAAGCTTGACACGGCTTTTGTAAATGAAAAAAAAATCAAATTTGTTTCATTAACAACAACCTCTCTCGTGAAGTCACTATGAGTCCTTACCCTCTCCCTGTCCAATAACAATAGCTGACTGAGTCAAATGGTAAACATTCTGCACTCACCTTTTTTTACATATACCTGTCCTTTTCTTACTATTCACAACTAGCTCTTTCACAACTTGATCAGGTTAATAAACTTTTATTTCTAAAATTAAGTAAATACAACATCAGTTTTGAACCCTTTGTTGTGGCTTTCTCCACCCTGAAAATCTACAAAACTTTGCTTTTCTTATATGTTTGCCTTTTCATGCACTTAAACAATTTTTTTAAAAAAAAGCTTGTTTGAGCTGCACCTCTGCTTTCACCTCCTTTCACTGAGGCCTTGGTTCTGGTAACTGCCTGTTCCCATCGAAGGCACAGCCCGTGTGCCAAGCCCGGCTCAGGCATGTGCTGGGTGCCCTCACTGGGCGCTAGTGGCTGTTCCAAGTCAGCAGTCCTAGTATAAAGGTCAAAAAATCAATTCAAAGGGAAAATATATTTTAGAGGTATTCATTATAAAAGTATATTTGGATTGCAATGCTGAATATTCAAATACCTCAAAATGGTAAACATGAAGTTGTTCTGTGCTTCATGGCTCAGGCTTATGATGTTGTCTCTTGGTTTCATGATCATTTGGTGTAATTTCTACTACACCCCTCTCTCTGTCAAAGAGTATGACGGATAATGGGAGCATTCTGATTTATTTTTGTCCTTGCTATTTTCCAATTATTTAACGTTTGCTAGGTAAATTTTACAACAAACAACAAGAGATTTATTTCTTATGGAAATATTGTCCTTGGGTATTTCAGAAATGGGAACTCATTTAGCTCTGTGATGCTTTTGTGAAGCTCGGTGGGTTCCACTTTAGCTCCACCTTAGAGAGGTGGGATGAAGTCATTCCGGAATTAATGCTCATATTTTCCAAACCTTCCCACTGTTTGAGTGACTGGTTGAAAACTCTGTGATCTGACTTTTCTTCTTTCAAGGAATTAAACACTCTTTTGCACTATCTCTACCAGAATGAATTTAGTTCTATTCCAGTTGCGAAAGTTTCTGTCAGTCGGTTTGCAGATGTTTCAGAACAGTGTCCCAGAAACAAAATAAACTAACTAAAATTTAGTAGCTGAAATCTTCACGTCAACATGACCAGAAACGTGTAAAGGAAACTACTGTCAGCACTGCATGATTAGGCCATGCGAGAACTGGGTCATTCTATCTTACTTGCACAGTCCTTTGCTCAGTACTTCATACTTTAACCCTTAAAGATAAATGAACTGTTTTGTTTCATGCTAAACAAAACTGGAAAGTTATATACATACAGACCCAGTTTCTCAGAGCTTTCTGTGGTTAATTTTTTTCCATTGTGAAACAAGTAGAAAAGGAGCAGAAGAGCAGTCCAGTTTGGGTGGGCACATATCCACCTCAGAGGAGTCATGATCGCCTTGCTTTGCATGCGTGTAATGCCCCATCCACAAGCAGAGAGACAGAGCAGCTCTCTCTTGCTTCGCATAGGGGCTAGGCAGGCCAATACATGTTAAGACATATTGTATGGTGCATGCTGCATAAGGCTGAAGCGCAAATAAAAAAGCGGGTAAACTTGCTTGCTTGGTATGTGTGAGAACAGCATAAACGTCAGATTGCTTGCATTAGGCATGCTTTAACTCTGCCTATTTGCATTCATCTTCAACTAAAACACTTTGCACAGATGTGGCTGGAAACTCCAGGATAAATAAAGACTAAATAATTTTACTCCAATACTCTCTATATACACAAATAGCTGAGAAGGTATTTATCAAGCAATACACTGCCATTTCCTAGAATTTTGCCTGTAGCCCTATTTCTTTGCTGGAAAATTCAAAGTCTCATAAAAAGCTAAAACAGTGGAATTATAGAATCATTCCTCCACTTCTCCCCCTTTCTGAACCATAAAGCTCTGGCTTTGGCTTGAGCAAACGTGTGGAAATGACTGCCAATAACAAGGACACGTGAAAGAGTTTGGTTTTGCCCCAGAGCTGAATGAAACCAAATGCAACAACTTCAAAAGTGGTCTCGAAGCGGAATTGTCACTCCTCAGACAGCTCTGCTCTGAGCAAGGCCTGCTTATTCACTCCAGCTGCTATTGGAGAGGTCACTGTGGTTTGCTTGGGAAAGTTCCTTTGAACATATATCAGTGCTCCAGAGTGGTTTCCATTTAAAGATGATGATGGGCTTAAGTAAATGGTAAAGCATATGTATTCTAACTTTAATATTGTGCACTTGTATAGATTTTTTTATATAACACCAAATCTTTATTCATTGTGGTCTTTGACCGATAATAATTGTTGTCTTGATCATCTTTTCTCTTAAATATGCTTAAGGCATTGCTCATGTTGGGCATTGGCCCAACTAGCTGCCACTGGAATAGATTCTACACAGAACAGATTTCACTAGGTCATTTAGTCCTTCCTCATTTAGTCTTGTTTTGAATAAATATCATGTAATTAAAACAAAAATCCCCAAACCTGAGCACTTCTCACAACATAGAGTTGATGCAACATTGAAGTTATTGTCAATGGTATCCTAATGATCTAGAACTCTCTTAAGAGAAATCTTCATTCCAAACTGATTGAAATTAGTGGGAATAAGTTGTCTCAGCTGGCTTTGGATCAAATTACAAAGTTAGAAATTTCCAAGCACAAATCTGGCAAGACTCGGAAAAAGATAGTCATAAGCTTCCCATATATGCTGAGGCCTGTTAGTACTTGTTCCATGTTGATGGGGTGACTTGTTGCAAAAGGCAGGACAATGATGAGGGGCATTCTTCCTGCCTCATAACTAGAAAGAACAAATCAAGTGCTGGATTGTAAATTACCTCCCTTTGATCTTTGTCACCAATTATATCTCCAAATTCGGTGGATGTTCGATCACTGCATTGCAGTAATTAAAGAATGACATATGTGATACACTAGAGCCAGCACCTTTACGGTAATTCCATTAGTGTTCTGCTCTCCTTGGCAGAGTTGAAAGATTAACCCAGCACCTGCGTCACTAGGGAAAAAAAAGTCTTCTCATTAAATAAACGAGGGGAGGAGAATGTTCAGACCATTATCCTGCGAGCCACACACTGCAGCAATTGCCTCTGTCAATGCAGCCTTCACTTGGAATATGTTTTATAGGTAAAAAAAATTGGTGTGCATGGCTGAAGTATTCTACTTTTCTTGTTTGCTTCCCTGAAGCCTATAATGTTTAAGTATTTTTGTTACATGTGTCTTTTTTTTCTGTGTATATTGTACAGGTCTAAATGATGAAATATGTTTTGATAAAATTCAAAATATTTTAATATAATTTTTGTTAAACAGAGTTGCTTGAAAATGGATTGTTTCTGTTTCTTCCTTAAGTGGACTTTCTCAGAAGCAACAGAATCCTTCAATTCTAGCTAATACACATCCTCAGAGTGAGCAATAAACATAGCCATAATGTTTCCATCTAGGTCCAGTGCTAGCATCTGATAGTAGAGTGAGGCCACACAAACACAAAAACATAGAATCACAGAATCATTATGGTTGGAAAAGACCTTTGAGATCATTGAGTCCAGCCATAAGCCCCTCAACACCCTGCCTGCTAAACCACATCCCTAAGCACCTCATCTACACAGTTCTTGAACGCTGCTAGGGATGGTGACTCCAGCACGTCCCTGGGCAGCCTGTTCCAATGCTGCACCACTCTAGCCATGTAGAATTTCTTTCCTAATATCTAACCTGAACCTCCCTTGGTACAACTTGAGGCCTTTTCCTCTTGTCCTAGGGGTAGTTATTCTGGAGAAGACACCAACCCCTGCCTCACTACAACCTCCTTTCAGGTAGTTGTAGAGAGCAGTAAGGTCTCCCCTGAACCTCCTCTTCTCCAGACTAAATAAGCCCGGCTCCCTCAGCCGCTCCTCATAAGGTCTGTGCTCTAGCCCCTTCCCCACCTCCGTTGCCCTCCTTCGGACAGGCTCCATCACCTCAATGACCTTCTTGCACTGAGGGGCCCAAAACTGAGTATCTTTAGTTTGGCAAATGGGATGTGCAGTGGGGTTCCTTCACACTGACACCATGATGCCCAGGGAAATATTCTGCTGGGCCTGTCTGTCTCCAGTGGGAGAAGGCCTTAATCTGGAGGCCTAAACTGAAGGGCACAGGGATCGATTCCAGGTTTCCTCTCAGCTTCCTGATCCAATGAGATAAATGTGTGAATCAGGGAATACATACAAAACTGTTGGGGACTGGACTATTTTCCTTTTCTTTTTCTTCTCGTCTCTTCTCCTTTTTCTTCTTTTCCTTTTTCTTTTTCTTATTCTTTTTCTTTCATATGTTCTACGCTGCTAAATGCACTGTTGCAACAACGTTTATCGACAGGAAAAGCAAGGAGTAATACAGAGTCTCTCATCTGCAAGAATCCTGTGACATGGGAAATGAGAATTTTTGAAAGCTAAGCTCATAGCTGGAGACGAGGTATTGGAAAAAAATGATTGATAACACTGGCATTTTACTTTAACTAACTAACTAATCAAAAATGAATGTTTTAGAAAAGTGAACTCTGATGTAAGTATAGCTATTGAAGTGAAAGCTGGAGCAAAGCTTTGCCAGTCTCCTATTCTGCAAAAACTGAGACCAGATGACTGCAGGATAGTTAATATCTGATTTTTTTTCCTGATATATTAATCGTGTATCAGAAATACCTTTGATTACTGTGTTTAACAGTGATATAAAGTTCTATCTTTTTGACAAAGTTGCTGGTGGATAATTGCTGATGCTTTTTTTTTTGGAAGCAATAGTATCTCATAGACAACATCCTGAATAAACAGCGGGATTAAGATTTGGAAGTGAAGGATGCTTGGTCCAGGATGACATTGAAGCACTCAGTTCTTAATCATCACCACAAACATTTTTCAGTTAAGACTTGCTGATCGGCGACTTGGAACACTGGAGAAGTAGTCAGCATTTTACAAAATGATTGAAAGCAAACTCTACTTGTCAATGTCCATTTTATAATGCCCCAGTGATTCATTGTCCTTATTCATCTTATTTTTTAGCTTAATCCACTTACTGAATATTCTGACTCAGTTTTTATTTCAGGCTTCCCAGGTTAATTCATATGTTTCTGCTGCACTTCCTTGTGGTAAGCTCCAGGAAGGAAAAAGTCAAATGTGAAAGCAAAAGCATAAAACCTAAACTGCTCAGTTGCCAAAAGTATGTAAGGTATGATACGGACAGTGGTTCCCCATAGGCAGACTTACAGGAGAAAGGCTTGGATCTTTGCTAGTGACCAGTGCATTGTAG
This sequence comes from Nothocercus julius, assembly GCA_013398735.1. Classification (NCBI taxonomy): domain Eukaryota; kingdom Metazoa; phylum Chordata; class Aves; order Tinamiformes; family Tinamidae; genus Nothocercus; species Nothocercus julius. Next base: position 1,371,890 of record VZSV01000128.1, on the reverse strand, counting down.
GACAAGGATAGAAGATTATGTTAAGGTGATGGTATGTGGTATCTTTGTTTTATGTTATGTTTGTCTTGTATATGACTCAGAGGACATAATAATAAATGTATCAGGAAGAGAGATTTTTGTAGCGCAGGCAGATAAATAGTGCAGACTTGCAAGGGATGCAAAGACAATGGCAATCACTGGAGGCAGTTATGTGGTCAAAGACCATTTCCTGGCATGGGATTAGACACAATGAGGCAGACGTCCTGAATTGAAAATAAAGAGAATTATTGTCTAAAATATGCCCTTGAGACCATATAATTTTATATATATATATAAATATATATTTAATATGTGAGCTCTGAAACCATAGACTTTTATGGTATCAAATCTCTGATTAATATGTAAATATAATTTCATTAAAGCTTAGTTAATGTAAGGAAATGTGCTATTCTTTGTGAAAAGAGCTGTGTAGGGAATTTAAGGAATATATATTTTGATTCAGATGTGTTTGAGTGGGTTTGAAATACACTGGAAACAGCGAGATACAAACCTGTTTGCATAGTCGATCTCTGGCCAAAGAGAATTCCTGTCAAGTGAAATATTAACCCAAAGGAATGCAGTTTTCTTAGGGCAATGAGCTCTTGGCTTCGAACAAAACTTTAATGCAGAGCTAAAGTGACTATTTGAAAAACATTTATGCATCCAGAGGATTGGATGGCTGTCAGATCAGAGCAGGATTATCCTATCTTTCAGTTCTAGCTTACTTGTTTTGTATTTGACCTGGTTCTGTAGTGCTGAAAATAATTGGTAGCTGTACAGAGGCTCGACATCTATTGTTTTGGTTGTATCACTGCAGCAGGCAGGTAGTTTATAATATGCAGGCTCTCACAGCAGCTGGTAATTCTATTAGTAATGTTATGGTTTCAGGATGGAAGAGCCTGAAGAGTATTTTCTGGAGTTTTTCTTCTCCTGGGGAGCAGAGTTGCTACTGCAAGAGCTGTTCTTCCTAGACAGGGTCAAATCTACCCTGGATCCACAACCAAAGAGGCAGTATGAAATGCTGTGAGCCTGCCCAGGGTGGTAGGTGCGTGGTCCTGGGCCCTATGTCTTGGTAGCATGATGTGCTAGATCTGCTCTCGAGTGCTCAGTTCGAGCCGCACCCACTGAACCCAGTAGGCAGTTGTTGCTACAGGAAATGTTTTTTCGGCCCCAGGACGCATTTGTGCCGAAACGCCAAAATACCAGCAGAACAACTCCTCATTCCTTCTGCTAAGCGAGAAAGGGCTAAGCCTATGAAGCACAAGCTAGACACAAATGTTCACGCTAACCCGATGTTTGCTTCATTCTTCTTGTTCACGCACAGAACCCTAAGCAGTGTATAACTTTCTGTCCTCTGGCTGTCCAGGACAGACGCTGATCTCTTTGCAGCTGTACTAGTGTGTGCTGGAAGTCCCATCTGTTGAATTATTATTATTAATTTAATCTCTCTGCAGAGCAGGTTTCTTCCCCCTGGAGAACCCTTTTCTTCCCAGAGGCTTAGAGGCGAAGTCTAGTTGTACAACACAGTTCTAAGAGACCCTTTCTTGGGCAGTCATATTTGTTCTCAGATCTGTTTTAGCCCTTAAACCCAAACAAATGGTCTTGAAATTAAGTCCAGCAATCAAACAAATAAGCCCCTTTGCAGGAAGTCTTGCTGCAGCTCCATACACTCCTCAGAAGAAAAGAAAATAAAATCAAACAAGCAAGTGAAGACATCTCTGGCCTCTGGCACAAACCACCAGCAGACCCAACTTCCTGCAGCAGTTCTTTTGGCTTGAGGAAAAGCAATGAGATTTATATCCTCCTCCCTCTTCTACTGGGCCTTTTTTAGAGGCAAGAATATGGGCTAAAATCCAACAGCACTGGCGCTCCTTTTCAGAGTACTCCTTTCTATTGAGCTTTGAGCACAGGGACCTCAGGCTCAGATATGATCCCAGGGTTTCTTACACTGGATGCTTCCACAGCTGTGGAGGATTTCTGTGATCCTTCTCCCTGCCTTGAGCAACTCAAAATAAAATACTTTCCCCCACTTCATTTTATTTCACAACCACATATGTGTCTTTTTGTTTTAAAGAAGAAAAAAATGTAGACCCTTCATTTTCCACATTAGTGGACCAGCACCCCATCGGCACAAGTTGATAAGCAGAAGCATTATTTTATTATTCCTTACCACGAAGAAACTGCCAGTGTTTTTCATGAAATAACGCAGTTCCAGAAACCTTATCATATGGTATTTAATCCTTAATTTTGGAGTAAAAATTCCACTTCCAGATTATAGTCTCTGTTCTCACCTAAATGAATTAAATACAGATGTGGCAGAGGTGAATAGGGAGAAGCATGGTGCAACACTTTCAAACTCCTTACGCAGGTAAGTTTTCAGCTTGGGAGCTGATAGGTTCTGCTATCTCTAAGCAGTAGGCTTGGTTTGCTGCTTTTTGTGGTGGGTTTCAATCCACCAATATGCTCTTGTGGATTCCTTAGGGCTAGCTCTTCTTGCCTAGGAAGGTAAGGGCAGGGTAAACGGGAGGAGGTAAGCCTTGCATCCCGATCCCTACCCACTTACGACACTGAAACAGGAATTTAGTCATAGCAGATATGTAACCTTACAAGAAAAGCTATATCAACAGTGATGCTAAAATTATCATTGCTGGGAAGCTGCATTATCCCACTCAGAAGAATGGAGCTGCTCCCTCTGCTGAGCTTTCATCTTTTTCCCATTCACAACATTCATTTCACTTTGGATGACTTTGCACTCATAGCAGAGAAACTAGAATATATTTCCTTCAGAGGTTCAACTTTTACTAAACATGTGAATACAGCCTCAGAAACAGACTCTTATGGACAGTGTCTCGAAAGTGTCTCAGCTCTCATCAAATGTAGTTCATTAAATGTATTTCATAAAGAGTCACTGTGGCTGCCACCTACAGTTAAACCCTGCTTCTCTTACTAACATCAGGCAAAAGGAAAAATGTTAAGTTTTTGTATCATTAGCATTTTGCCTACATGAAAAGGGAGAAAATGAATCAAAGCAGCCATTTTGCTTTCCCTACCTCCTTCTCCAAGAGACAGAAAATAAAGAGACATAAAAAGGGGATTTGTAAATGTCTTCCCTATAGGAGGAACCACTGACTTTCTGACAGTGTGCAAAGTTTGTATAAAAGTATTTTTCTTTTGGTGATAAATAGAAAATACTGTGTCAGAAACTGCTTCCTTTGCAGTCAGCAATGAAATTGCCACCGACCTTGTGGGTAGAATTTGGGATTCAGAGGTGACAAGAAATTCTACTATTTTTAATCTCTATTTCAGTAGCTTCTGAAGGCTTAAGTAGGTTGGATCTTTCTGCTTGTGCCTATCCCAGGAATCTCTGTTGTACACTCTTGAGACTGGGAACTATCAAGTCCTGTGTGCTTGTGCAATGCAGAGCGCAGCTGGGATGCAGCCCAGGCCAAGCCTTCTCACTGTGTGCTTCTGGGAATGCAAGAGCACAGCATTTAGTGATCTGCAGGAGGAAAGTACCTGGGGGATAAAGCTGTTGCAACACAACTATTAAAAACATAATAAACTGTCTGAGGCCACAACTAAACATTTGCATGGACAATATTCTTCCTTTAATGTCCCCAACAGATATAAATACACACCGATTACATGTCCCACTTACCTAGTCCTGCTTTGGTTACACAATCGATAGATAAATTAACTCTCTGGATTTCAGCTTGCTCAGGATTCCTTAGGAATGTGATAACCCAAACCTTGTAATTGGGACACTAGATATATGTTCAATAACAAATAGGAGAACCTAAATTTCAAAGAGAAACTGTCACCCCCAAATTGATGGAAATAAAAATGGCTTTCTGATGTTTTGTCTTTATAACGATCTATTTATCTTCTATCACATTATTTGTAAGCCAAATAGAAACACGTTCTGGCATCTGCTCTATGCCAATAGTTGCTCTTGCTATGAACATGCTTACATTTTATTGCATTGGGCTATTTGCCACTTTATGTAAGCTACACCAGCTGCTCTTGCTCTTGCACAGCAGATTACTGTATACAGCATTCTGGTTTTCTGTAAAGCACATAACGCTTTGTAAAATCTGGATAACTAAGTCTGTAGGAAGTGATTTTAAGTTATATTAAAACTGTGACAACTGAGAACAGAAACAGCCTTGAAGAACTGTGCTGAAAAATTGTTACTAAGAGAAGATTGTGGTGGTGGATAGCTGTTTTTACAGCAGCTGATGTATATCTTACATTCTTCTACCTGGTACTTTCCGATTTCTTTAAAATTTGGTCTAGCAAGTTTCCAGTTTGATTTTTAGGGCAATGGAATACACCAAAATCAGTTTTAATCTACTTGAAAATAAAGCTTTTGATTCTTTTTTTGATGCATTTCTGTATCAGGTTTCATGTCCTTCTTTCTTGGCAATTTTCTGCACAATGTAAATGGTGGCCATAATGGGAAATTATAACACAATTTTACCTGACATGTTAGGCCAGACAACATTATTACTGAACTAACACACTTTATTTTTCTCAGGTGCAAACTCTGTCTCCACTACATTTTTACACCAGTTTTGCTAATGTCTGGATGCACCATAGTGCCAAAATCATACTAACTCCAAATTTAGGCTCTGCCAGGCTTAAGTGGCAGTTGATCTTTGCTATTTTTGGCGAGGTGCTGGTGATTAAAGTGAGTATGTGGTTGTGCAGGCCCTGCTGCAGGAATCAGAGCATAATTGGTCTGAGGATGAGGAGCAAAGCAGAAGGGAATGCTGGTAGGGATAGTAAAGGCTCAACAGGGTTACGGGAACCTGCCAAATCTCCATCCTCACTGCAGGGAGCTCCTGCTGCTGCCAGGGAGTAAGGAAAACAGATGGCTGTTCCCTTTGAGACCACTGACACATTTGTTTCTCTGCCTATTGTGTGTTTTTCCTCCTTCCCCTCAAGTTCCCAACTCCCGGAGTAGCTCCTGGAGCAGCCGGGCCGGGGCCGTGCTGGAGGGCAGCCACGCAGGCGGGTGAGTCTCAGCCTCATGGTGGTTGCTCTGTTTTGCTGCTCCTTCTCCCCAAGCTACTCGGCAAAGGGGTCTCAGAATTTGACCTCATGGGATGGGGGAATACGCTGCAAGGGGGAGAGGAGCAGAGCTACTGGGGACTGAGATGCGCGAAGGGGGAGCAGCCCTGCAACAATCTGGCCATGGGGCTATGGAAGCAGCTGGCAGGCGAGCCCAAACAGACCCTGGGACGGACCCTTCGGAGACACGTAGGGAATCAGCCTCAGTACGTGGGTCGGTGGGGAGCAGCGGGTACCTGTGGATGAGGCCTGGATGCTTCTGCAGGGACAGCAGCGATGAGGGACCTGGGGAGCCCAGACCACGCAGCCGACAGAGTGCTGGCATGGAGTGCTCCAGCCTGAACACACATACCTAAAACTGAAAAACGGGAGGTGGAAAAGAAATTACTCTTTGTTTTAGGTTTATGTTTCCTCTGAATTTCAGCTACTCTTAAGGATGATTAAACTTTTTTTCCCCTAACTCTCTCGCCCTTCTAATATGTTTGCATGCTGTTACGAAAACTAACAAACAGCTGGTCTGAAGGAAGACAGAAACGTATGGGATACTTCATTTTAATTTTAGAACAGCACTATGGGAGCTCAAAATAAGATTCAGGCTTGGGCTGAGTTAGTAATTCAATGAAATATATATTCGTCAACATACAGAGTAATAATAGCATATGACTGACATGTCACCTATCTGAGGGAAAAAATCTGCCTTTTTGCAGGTTTCTGACTGCTGATCTCAACCAATGAGTGATTCATGCTTTTAACAGATGTTTCTGATTTAGGCCAATGAAAGCTTATGGGAGCTTTTCCTAGTCTCCGAGGGAAGAAAGCCAGCCCAATCAAACAAGCAAATTTGGAGTCTGGCACCAGAATCAACAGCAAAGCTGGATAATTTCCTCTTGCAAAAGCTGTGTGCCATCATTATTCTGTGACAACCTAAAAATTTGATAATAAGTACTGACTTGTTATTTTTGCAATCTATTGCATTTAATCATTTAGTCACTATTCCCATCTACTAAGAAAAGACACTAAAGCCACTATTCAAAAGGCCTGTTCGGCTTGCCCAAAATAGTACACAATCCCCAAACCAGCAAAATCCGATGCCCCGACTACAGCGGTAATTGCAGCAGGCACTTCTAGCTGCACAGCTGCCAAATAAACTCAGGATGCCTGTGGCAGAGCGCAGCTCGCCCGATCCCAGGCCCCGGCTGACCCCAAATGACTGACAGTACTGGGGTGGACCACGAGGACTGGGTTGACTGGTTTCAGCTGGTGAGGCCGGAGATGGGCATGAGCTCAGCAAAAAAAAAGGTATTTTTTCCCCACCACAGCATGAGGTGAGAAAAAAAGGTACAACCCTGCACAACTATTGCTGCAGCCTGGGGCCCACGGAGCCTTCCCCGGGTCTCCCCCGGGGCTGCGGTGCCTCTCAGGTCCCTCTGTGGGAGTCAGGAGAACCTCTGGCAAGAACCCCTGGAACAGTAAGAACCCGAGACTGGGGCAATAACAACTGTGCAGTAAGCCTGCTTGCTCTGACTACACCACAGAGCCACCTTCAGTGAACTTGTTTGCTATAAACCCAGAAATAATAATACCATAAACCCCCCTCGTGCCTGCAACAACGTCTTCTTGTTAGCTTACATTTTCCTTTTCTAAATTATTGTTCCTGTCATTAAAATCATAAAAGCAAAGTGATGGCACTCATTAATACCAGCCAAGCACAGCTGAATGGATGTGAGAATGGGACCTAAGTCAGTAACATTTTGTAGCAACAAAAACAAATGCATGGAATCCATCATCAGAAACTTCAGGTTAATTTTTGTCAGGTACATAAAAAAACTGCTGATTTTCACCAACTTTCATATGTGATTCACAAGTCCAATTACTTCTAGATTTCTAGGATTTTTACTTTGGCAACGCACAATGTCAATTTATTTCACATCTACTGTCTGAAACAGCCTGAAAGCCAAGACGACATTTCAGGAAGATGCAAAGTTTGGTAATTTCAATAAATATATCCAGGGAGTCTGCTGACCTTCTTCATCAGAATCTTGTAAAGTGATTTGACAGCAGATTTTGGGCATAGGATGAGTGGGAGTCCAAAGGGACTGCAATGCCTGTCCCCCCTCCCTGCATCCCGGCTGCCAGTCCATGGCATGGGAGAGCAGCTTGCTCCAGGTGCTTCCTCCACGCTGCAGCTGCATCCAGGCCTGAGTCTGTCACTTAAAACTCTCAGAGATTACTTCTAAAAAAATTAAGTGCCAAATGTTGAAAACATTTCATGAATTTGGCCACTTCTCAAGATACTGTGCACATAATAAGGCTGTGTGTGTCTGTGAATATTTGGAAATCAAGTTGAACCTAAGTATAAGGTCTTTAAGGCGGATAAGCAAATTAATGAAGGGGGATAATGAGGAGATTTGGGAGAACAGCTATTGCTATGGCCACAGATCACCAATAGAAGCATCTAAATCTTTGACAAGAGATGTGTGTCTAATTTATATTCTTTTTCATTTATCTCTGATGGCATGGTTTATCATCACCCTTTTGTCTGCTCTCTGGTTTATGAGCCTCATGTGGTAAAGCTAAATTTAGCATACAATAGCCATAGTGCATTAAATCAGAAACAAAGAAAAAGAATCACATTAAAAATCCCCATTGAAATAGGATTTATGTCTCAATGCTTAGGCGTTTTAGAGCTACGTATCAATAATTTTTATTAGTGCTGTAGATCTTGCTCCATCCAACTATCAGTGAGTTAATACCAGCAAGCATTTATAACACCTATAGACACTGATAAAGTCTATTTAGAATTGAAATGATCATTTTGTAAAATACATACCATTTCTCAAGAAAGGTTGTAACCGTATGTTGATATTTAATTTATGGCTTCCACTTAGAAACGGTCCATGATTAAAGCACTACATTATTTCTTTGCCTGTAGCCCTGAGTAACCCCATCTCCCTTGCAGTCTTTGAACCTGCAAGTGGCTGGAAGGTCTGGTGCAGAGTGCAGAATGCAAATGAACATTGGAAAATGACTGGCAAGGGTTTTCTTGGCTCATTAATATTAACATCATTGCCTTGTGGAATTAGGAATAAGAGAGAGAGGCGTTGCTTTGTTACCCTCCATTCCCAACAGCCTCAGATTTCTATTTTTTATGTGTTGTAGACATTGACTTTATTCTCTTGCATGGAGAATTGCACAGTGATACGTGGGAGAGGAGATCCTGGGTCCTTCAGGAGATCCTGAAGTGTCGCTAGTTCTCTGTTGTGATGTCCCTTCTTGTCTGACTTCTTAGAGCCTCTATTTTCAGAGATGAATTCATTAGTTCAGTTCCCACTTTGTGCCAGCCTGCTTGTGTAAAGGTGCTTGCTCATTTTTGGTGGGGTAGAATGGTTCAGTGTATTCATTACCACAATGTGGTTGTAGAATTCAGTGCTGTTGCTGTGCAAGAACATCATCTGTTGTCTGGGCAGTTCCTTTAGCTCTCTCATGTGTCTAGTGTGATTTGTAAATGAAATAATGCTTCAGAGAGAGAAAAAAATTCTGCTGAAAAGTAAGGTGTGATGCTTTGTTCAGTCAAAGCTTTATCAGGTAGTCAGACAGTTAGGCTAAGGAAACTGTGAGCTCTGAGACGGGGTGAAAAGCCCTAGTCTCTCCCTTCCTGTAGTGCCCATGGAGCAGGAAAAGCTCAATTCGTATATAATCTATCCAGTGGTTTAGGCAGATACAGAGCTTGATGGTGGTGGTGTTCTGCAGAGGGTTGGGGGGTTATTTCACCACTCTGAAAATTTGGAAAAAATGACTCTATTCTAAAAAAGGAGCATTTTGTAAACTTTCTCACTAGTGTAACTGGGATTGCATTTTTTTTTTTTTTTTTTTTTCACAGCTGGGGGATTTAGTAATCTCTTGGCTGCAGCCTTTGAACTGAAAATACACAGTACAGTCAGAGCTAGTTCCTCAGGCCCTAATGTGGGATTATGGAGATAACTGCACGGTTTAATAAAATGTCGTAGCTGGGATTTGAGTGGGAGCTGCTCAGAACATGCCAGCATAAGCTCTGGCCACACTAGCAAAACATGCAACTCTCAGCACTGCTTTAGAGCAGACTTACTTGCAGAGGCAACAGGCCAGCAAACAGGGCAAAGCCTCATCAGCTGCTGAGGTTTTAAAGCTTGGAGATGCTTAAAACTAGATTTTTATGAGAACTGACATCGTAAAGTCTTGCAGGCTCTTTTCATAGGTTGCGTTGCATATAGTGCAGTGGGGCACTTTGCTGTTTCAGTACCTAAGGGGGGAAAATAGAAATGAAAAGCTTAATAGAGCCAGTGTGAATGAGGAAAATCGGATTGAAAACACTTCTAGAAGTACTGACTCAAACTCTGCAATAATCTCTTCAGGCAAAGAGAAGCCCTAACTCATCCAGTAAATCTCCCAAGTATTTTTTCCCCCTTCATTTCCCATTTGGAGCTAGAAATGGATGAGATAAATGTATGTCATGTGGTTTCCCCCTCTCTGTCACTCACTGTGTGGCTTACAAGCGTGACCTCTTCTCAGAAAGCCTGAAAAGCTTGTGTTTGTTTTGGTCACAAAGAAAATCCTTAAACTGTGATGTCTCCAGGGATAAATGGGTACTGCCCAGTCCATACAATGCAATAAACTGCTTTCATTGTCTGAACTTCTTTCCTGAATTACAGCAGGCTTCTCAGTTTGATATACTGTTACACAGGAAGTCTCTGCACAGTTATCTGCTGATGGATTTAAAGCAAAACATTCTCTAGATAATGTGCTAAAATTAAAAAGTGCACCGAAAGTTGCGCCCAAATTCATTCCAAACATTACTTGGAAATGCATCTTCTTAAATGTTGGAAATGTCTAGTGCCTATAATGGAGATCTGATAGTGCCCTGCAAACATACTCCTCTTGAGTTTTAGTATATGTTTATTATTAAAAATAAGCCACTGTGGTTCAGAGACACCCTAAGGATTTGCCTTTCTCTGCCACCTTGAAAAGCTTGCTCATGTCATGCACCCAGAGAAACTGGTTCTTTCTGAGGTATGTACAGAAAAAACCCTAAAGTCATTGTGCATACACAGGAGTCCATGAGAATTTTAGCTGGATACCTGCTGGTATCAACTAGTAATAGAGAGATGAAGGGTTCCTGTGCTGTGTGATCCGTGCCACTACAGTTACCCTGGAGCCACACACGCTCGAGGAATGGACAGAGTACAGGCAATATGAGGATACAGATAGCCACACTGAAATTACTTTTTTTTTTTTGTGTAGCATTCATTAAATAATAACCCCTTCTCATTTCCCATACACATGTATCTTCCCTCTACAGAGTCTGGAACATTGATGCTTTTTGTGAATCTTTTATGAATATCAACATGTAATCAGTAAACCCACGTAATTTTGTTCATTTTGGTCAAGTATGTCCTTTTCATGTGCCCTGCCTCTTTTCCGATCTGCTGTCCTTATAATAGGTGAATTTTCTGTTTTTTTTTTTTTTTTTTTTTTTCTTTTTTTCTGCACAGACTTCCATCATTTAGGTTGCTGCAAACTACATTTAAAAAGCTGTACGTCTTCAAACTACATTAAAATAGCTGTAGGCTGTTTGTAAGTATAACCATGTGTGGCTTTTTTACTGTGATTATTAGAAAAATATATTCTTAGGCAGCAGTCAAGCTTCCAGTGCAGGCACTATTTTGATTACAAGGTTTTAGTGTCTGGCTCAACTCCTTAGCTCTTTTGGGATTGTTCGTGGTCATTTTATTCCCAAGCTAGCTGCCTACTTCTTGCTGAGCTCTGCAGCGGAATCTGGAAAATCAACCCCAGCAAGGACAGTACTCTGGGAGTATTCCCTTCTTTAAGAAAAAAACACGTGTGTCTATTAAAGAACGTACACTTTATGTTGAGCTTTATACTGAAATCGTCTATCTTGCTGCCTAATTCTTAAGAGTTCTTTTTTTTTTTTCAGTTGATGTGACAAAGAAGTTTGGCAATTGCATTTGGCCTATGTTAAATTTCCAGTCTGTCAGAATAAGGGTAACCTTGAGTTTTATTATTGCTTTCAAAATGTGTATAATGATACAAGATGAGAAAATCCTTAAGGCACATATGTACAATTGCCTAAACACTTTGTTTAAGACCCTAGGGAACTGTCATATGTTTCAATATTAGTTTTCAATTGGCTCACTGATCAGGTGCCCAGATGTTTCTATGAACTTTCAATGGGACAAAACTGGGGTGACAATCTCAGCTGATGGTTTGGTAGCATAAAAGTAAGTGATTGTTAAGTGATACACATCATTCCAGTGGAGGTGCCCTGAAGAAGTCCTCAGAGGCTTTCCTGTTGAAAGGCTTAGTGATTTGGTGGGAAGTGAAGAAAGAGGAGGAGTGGGTAGGTAAGGATGGCTACTTTGTCTGGTAGCCAAACTGGCCTTGATTTCAGAAGAAAGATGTCTGCTTTTCTCTGAGGGGGATCACTGAAGCTGCACCTGGGCTTATTGTAGAAAAAAGAATAGTCCATAATGCTAAAAAATTTCCTTGAGTTTCTAGTTCTACATATTTTTGTGAATTCTCCTTTTCCCAAAAGTACTAGGGATGGTTCTTGGAAACGACGGAAATACTGCTAGAAGTTAAGCTTCATGTGAGATGTCTACTTTATCTAGCAGGGTGCGTTGCTTCAAGAAAATTAAGCAACTGATGAATGGGTCAGATCCATAGCTGGTTGGCCTTAGGGCCAGCTGCCTCACTGCATATATGAATGCACATGAGTCATCTCAATGCCTAGGGGAGGAAGCAGCTCCACGGGTTATGCTAACATAACAGCTTGCTGGAAATGAGAGCAGGGAGCGGGGCTTGGCACAAGTTTATAAGCAGAACAGGTGGCAGAAAGTAAGGGATAATCACACATTTTAAATTTGAAAGAGAAAAGAGTCTCTGGTGGCTACATGTCGCAAAAATCAGCTGCTGCTAGGTGCAAGAAGGCTCCTGTGGCCATCAGCCACTTTGCACAGAAGCCACATTTTGGCAGGCTGCCTCCGTATCCAGAAATCCTAGTCACTTAGGCTACCATAGGGCACTTATATGCCTCATTGGATGTCCACCTGCTGCATATGTATGTCAGCAGCCAGCTTCTAGAAAGCACTTGTGGGTACAATGGGATTTTGGAGTTTTTTTATAGCTATTATGATTTAGATTTTGGGGATATATGCTGACGTTGCCTGACTATATACAAATCTAAAAACGAACACTTAAGAAAGGAGCTGAATAATCTTGTTTCTTCTGGGAAGATGAGGTTTACAGATGCAGACTCTTGACTCCACAAAGCTCAGATTTTTGTTCAATATTCACTGTTAAATTTTCATTACTAAAAGCCATAATTGGCCTTGAGAAATTGCTTAGAGACCTGTCAACACAGAAGTCATCATGAGAAGCCTTGGGAAGTCTAGGAAGCAAAAGTACTTCTAACAGGCTGAGTATCTGCATAAGGAAAAAGAATGGAAATATGCGCACAGGAAAACCTAATTTTCTAGTATTTTAGGAGTTTCTCTAGGTCTCATCTACAGGAGCTCAGTAGGATAAGACTCAATTATTTCAGAGAAGATTTTATCCTTTGGTGCTGCCATTTATTTAGCTGCTAAATGAGAAGTCAAACAAAGGAATCTACCAAAATCCTTGATTTCACTTATAGTGCTTCCCTTCTTACCTGGCTTCCAGTTTAATGTAGCTTCAGCTCTGGAAAATAGTGGCTTTTCTATTTGCCTGATCTGAACAGTTGCAAGATTTTTTCTTTGTACATTTCTGTTTTTCTTCATTCTCCCCTTTGATGCCTTTTGTCTTCCCTGCTTGCTGTTCATAGTGACTGACCATTCAACTTTTGAAAAATTGCTGTCATTCTCATTCCCCTATTCACCCTCTACTTCTGAGTACCGCAGGCTCGGAAAGCCGAATAGCTCATGTGGCAGGTGGGCAAGTACTTCTTGTGCAAATACACTCATTTGCATGTGAATGTGCACACAAATATTTCATTCACAGGAATAAAAGGATTCTCTCCATGTGTGCTGTTTGTGCAAAAAAAAAACCCAAACCAAAACCAAAACCTAGACTCATGAAACTACTCAGCAAAGTTGGGGAGAGATCAGATCTGTTATTTGGAATTTGGTAGTACGTTCACAATTTTCCACCTCTGCTAACTGAAATCTTATCTTCCAATACTGTTGATTTTTAAACAGGACAGCGGTTGTCTTTTCATGGTGTGCATAGTGTGCAAGATCTAGTGTCTTATCACTTATTAGTGTCTATCAGTACCTCAAGGGAGGCAGTGAGGAGGATGGGGCCGGCCTCTT
>VZSV01000128.1:1345337-1358289 GCA_013398735.1 Nothocercus julius | reverse complement strand
AGGGGGGTTGGACTAGATGATCTCTAGAGGTCCCTTCCAACCTTAAGCATTCTATGATTCTATGATCTAGATTCAAAGCACCCATTCCAAAACGGTACCACTCGGAACTCCGAGAGCATAAATGAAATAATATTTACACACATGCAGAAGGTCAAATACATTTTTTCCCCGAGAATCTCCGATATAGAGCAGAGGTACTCTGAAAAGCTTCAACCTTGTTTAGCAAGGTATGTCAAGGAAGTCTATATACCGGTGAGATCTGCTGACAAAAATACCTTAATTTTTTGGCTTGAGCAAGGAAATACATATTTTCTAGATCTAGAGTGGATAAATTAGTATTTAAGGCTATGATTTTGTGATGTCCTTCACTCAAGATCATCAGTACCACATGCAGCGTTATGTTTCATGTCTGATGTACAATTCTGTATATTTGTCTCTTTTCTATCAGGAATTACCAGTCAAATAGTATTATTTATCTAAATAATTCAGATGCTGTCATTAGCAAAGAAGCAGGCAACATAAGAGGTGAGGTCAGCCACTAACTGATAACAGAGTACTGCCAACTTCTTTTTTTAAGATGGTTTCTATTTTTGAATTATATTTTTTGGAGGAATTGGAAGACCTTCTGGATGACAGCACTTGCTCAAATTTTGGAGCTTTCCTCTATGTAACAGATTTTGTGCGCTCCAAAGGAGTAGTCCACAAAAACGTCATATGATTGCTACTAATCTTTGGCATGAGAAATTCCACACGTGGAACTTTTCTTTGGAGAACTGAGATGTTTCCTCTTGGATTCTGCTGCTCATGGCTCCGCTCAGATGAAAGTGATCTGAAAGATTTTGAGGTAAGAAGAAGCAATTTTAGAGGTACTTATGACATTTCAAAACTAGACCTTGAGTTTGTTACAGTCGTGGTTTAGGAGGCAGAATGGGTTATGAAGTGGACATAAATCTGTAGTTTGTTTCAGTCATGCAGCACTTTGAGGCATCCAACCACATTCCCAGGCCAGGAGCCAAAGATGAGTACTGAAGATGTAGAGAGTGAATTGAAATGTTTGTTAACTAGCTACCTGTATTTTACAGTGTATCTGAGCTCAAAAATCCACCCTGCAAACCTCTACTGGTCTTGTATTGGGGTGGTTTTTGAATAGCACCTACAGTACAGTAGGACTGACCATAGCTATGTTACACTTTCTTCTTTTCATAACAGAGTGCAATGGAATTTGGTAAAAAAACACATGTATCTGAGACTCCAAAGTTCTTGCCAGGTTAGATTTTAACTCAGAAGTTTCACATGAAGATGGTGGCAAAGGGAAGGCACTAGGGAGAGCAGGTCTTGGTGAGTGTCCTCCTGCTACTGCGCATGAAGGAGCGACAGGCCCGTCAGGCATAGCGTCATTCCCCTAAAACTTAAAAAATGTTCAAAAGTTCCATATTTGCAGTGGTCTAAAGTGGGAGCAAGCACTGAAAAAAGATTCCATCTCATGCCTTGTACCTTCTCATAGGCACCTACTAGCAGCATAGAGGAGCTCTAACACTTTCATAAATTCAGCACATTAACCAGATAATTCGTAGTCATTACAGTCAATATGTGTTTCAAAAACCAAAGAAGAGAATAGGAAGGGGTTATTCCTGGCCAGTGTTTGGAAAGATGAAAAAGAAATAACAGGAAGATGTTTCACAGCTTTTTCAGAGCCACAACTCAAAGGAATCATTATAAAGTGAAGAAGTAAAGGCCAGTGTCGCCGCCTTGCACAGAAGGATCTAAAAAGTTTTTGTATTTTCTATCTCTGATTTCATTACTCCTAATAACTCGTTTCCTGATGGAAGGTAAAGAGGCACCTGAAACACAGATTTGAGTCCTTTTAGTTAAACCTTTATCCCTTTGTCATAGCAGGTTTTTTCTTCTGTAGTTCCATTCATCTGCTCTACTGGAACTTTCAGTCGCACAGTGTTAAAATATGGCTGTTCTAAGCTAATATGCATTAACTTTTTAAAACCTGTTTTATACATAACCTATTGTATTAATATAAAACGTTAAGGCCATTTTTTCATTTCCTGGGAATGGCCCATTACATTGTGAGCAATCTACTCTTGCTTTTTTAGAAAAAGACTTTGAACTCAATACAAAAGGAAAATATAATCATGTACAACTATAAAGACCGCTTTTTTCCCTTTTGTGCAGTGTAGCAGAGGTGGATGAGTAGCATGGTAATGAAGAGATGGACCGTCTTTATTAGCACACTCGGTGAAAGGGTTCTTTTCAGAACTTCAACTTTTCTTATCTTCTTAGTTTTCATGACGTCTGTTCGGACTCTTTCCTTTTCTTGACTTTCTTTTAAATAATGTCTAACAGACTGGCAAAGCCAAGCCAGTTCATCCTTCTTTCCAAAGAAGGCTAGATACAAAGTCTAGCGGTTTAGATGCTTCCATAAAAGTTTTTCATATATTTAGGTAAGTAATGCTACTTGCATTGCTTAGGAGCCAGTCATATGTATATCTCATAGTCATTTTTTAATTTCTCTAAAAACAAACACAACAAAACCCTTGCTACGGTGTTTTTACAGTGTAGTTAAAGGAGGCTAATGATATAGGAAGTTTCTTTGAGTGCCAAAAAAGAACTAGAAATACCACTTAACCCTCTGCCCTAGAAATTGTTTAATATAGTAGATTTGTACAGGACTATTTGATGATCCCTCGCCCTCTCCTACAATGTGCTCCTCAACCCTTTTTGATATTTCTCTGCTCTGCCTCCATGCTCCCTATTTTTTTCTAGTATTCTTCCCACCCCTTCTGCTTCAGTGCTCTTTGTTAGATAGACAGTTGATTTTTAATATTGCTCAAGTTAAGGAATTTCACTACACTAAAAAGAAATGGCCCCGTGATTGTGAAAATCCACTCTAGGCAATAGAACACATGAAAGCTACTATCCCTACTGGCATTCTGGTGCAAGGGGAAGTAGCTCATCATCACTGTGTTGAGTTCTGAGGAAGGAACCTCAAAAATAACATCCAAGAAACAGGAAGCATTCCTTGGAAAAACTGGAACATTGGTTTGTTTACTGGTATTTGCTTCCTATATTATGATAACGATTAATATATACATATATGTATACATATACATACATATATTGAGAGAGAGAGAGAGAGAAAGAGTGTTGTTACACTACAGTCCTCTATTAGCACCGGATCACTACTGTTGCGTTACTCAGAGCAGAACATTGAGCCCTGGAGTGTTCTTATTTAGCACAAGTATCTCCAGTGCTCTAAGCTACTAATAGATCTTCTTAGCCTTGAAACAATATGGCTTTTATGCAAAGACTGAAGAAGAAAATCAGAATATGCAAGTATGAATTCTGTAGACTGAAGAAGCTGAAGGATACAAATAATGCCACAGCGAAGTTGATTGCAACTTCATCTCATGTCATTATCACATCAGAAAACAAATATGATCAATCTGGTTCAAAAACTAACATATTCCAAAGAAATGAACTATCTGCTTTGTAAAATTTTCACTAGACAGTTATCACTGCTGCATAGGAACATCATGGAAAGGTGATCAAAGGCCTGTGTTGCAACAGGTGAAAAAATGAACATAGTTTAGTTTGAATCAGCAAGGGCTATTTTGATATGAGTTACCTAGCACCTGCTTTGAGCAGGGAGGAGTTGAACTAGATGATCTCCAAAGGTCCCTTTCAATCTCAATGATTTTGTGATTCTGTGAAGCACAAGTCAGTTGGGCATATATCTGAATCAAATGTAGACATATTTAAAAGAAAGTCATGTAGTTTTTATACCTGCCCTTTACAGGAATTTATCTTGAACAAACAACTGAAGAGTGTGTGTGAATGATTTATACTTGGCTGCCAGTTCCTGCTCAAGTAAATTTCTGTTCCTGTTTCGTAAGCATAGTAAGTACATTACTGTGTTGAGACTTTTTGACACGAGGGCTTGTCTGGTATAAGGCTTCTCAGGTTATGCAAAAACCCCTGAGAGCATTTTATTATATTGATAAAATCTTTTCCATGGCATTTAAAGAGGAATATATATATTTAGATTATTTTTTAAGTTTTGTATTATCAGTCTCTCATTGAGATGCAGATGTATTGATGAAGAGTTTTTCTGGAAGGTAAAGCAAACTCTTGCACGTTCTCTGCACAGAAGCCGTGTTATCAAAGGATTCTCATTCCTTGGCTGCAGCCCTTGCCAAGCAGGTATTGATCGCTTTTGTTAATATTTCATTTGGTAGGAGAAAGCCTTAAAGGCAATTTTCATCACTTCTCCAAATGTGGTAGTGTCTTTTTTGAGGGTACAATTAGATTAGAAGTTTCTCAGCTTTACTGTATTTATTAATCCTTTCTGGCCAAGCAGTAGGGATTCCTCAGCATAGAAATGACCTTGAAACTTTGAGTTCAGTATTGCAACCCCCAGAATATCCACACACCACAAAGAATACGAAAAATGTCATGGTTTCGTTATCCTCACAAAATAGGCCTAAGCTATCTAAAATTGTAGTACATGTCAATATGTTTTGCATTGTAGCTGTTCATGTACTTTTAAAAGCATTAACTCCATCAGTTCAAATGAAGTTCAGCTGTTCAGGCCTAGGCAGCCCATTGGGTCAGTATGGTTAACAAATACTGATTTCTACGGCCTGCAGCCAGCATCATATCCATCTGTCTTTTGCTCCTCAGAGTAGGCTCTTCTGAGACAATAAAAAAGCCCCCACGTATTTCTTACTAGTCTAAACAAGACCTATGATGGACACACTGAATATTCAGAAGGTGAGCCGCCTGAAAAGAAAGCAAATGGGCACATTCCTTCTGCTCAGATAAAGGCTTCTGCTTCTGGGAATATGCAATTCACCCACTACAGAGGGTTGAGCCTCACCACACCCGTTGCAACACGAGATAAAACAGGATACGATCTTTTACAGTGTTTAGTCATCAAGGAATTTCTGTCCTCTGTACCTTTGTAATTGCATGCGCATCCAGTTACTTACTAGAGGAAATTTATCTCCCTGATTAAACACAGCATGTGCAGATTTTCTATGCTTTAACTTGGGTAGATAACAAAATGTAAAGGTTTCCTGTGCCTTTAATGCCTACAACTGACTGCACTGGTCCTTTCTAGGTAGCCTAAGTGACAATACCACAACCAACCCTTAAACAGGAACAGCAATCCAAAATACAGCTAAACAGACCCAGGGAAGCTGCAGCAACAGCTCGCACTTCACCTGTGCAGATTATTCCCACCCTCCCCAAAAGCAAGAGCTTCTCAAGGGCAACAGCATCAGGTGAAAGCACACGGCTGAGCAGGGCCAGTGTGCCGGAGGCAGGGCCGGCCGCAGGCGCGCCCGGCAAACCCGCTCAGCCCGGCCGCCGCTGCGCGCACGGAGACTCCGAGGCGCTCTCAGGTGTTACCTTCCTCTGAAACACTGCATTTAAGTTTTGAACAGCTATTCTCAGAAAGACAGGAAAGACGAGAAAAGGGATCAAACACAAAGCAAAGTCGGTTTCCAAAAGACAAGGGCTGGAAAGTCAGCAATGCACAACTTTAGGAAGTCAGCAAATAGGTAATGTAGGGATATAAAAGGTAAGGATGTAGATCTGCTACTTTCAATTACAGTTTCTGACAATTCAAGATCAGAGCAGAGGTGAAACAGAGAAACATCATACATTTAAAACCTAAATTTAAAACTGATGAAGAGAAATATATTTTAGATGCACTCTACGAATAAACTTATTCATCCACTAGTACAAGATATTTGCAAGACCTGTATATTACCAAGAATGATCAAAAGAATAATTAATTCATAAATGATAATTAGAAGAGTCACAAATATTTAGGGAAAAAAAAAAACTACAAAAAGGTATTTTAGTATAGGGTTTCCTTGTGTTTTCTCTGAAATATTTCGTATTTGCCAGTGTCAGAAGCTGAGTGATGGCCTTGACAGAGTAATGGTTTGCTGAAGAGTGACAAGTTCAACGTTTCTGTTCCACAAGAGTCCCTAGGGAGCCCAGCTCCTGCATGCTAGTTTAGCTTGTCCCTCTGTGACTCTTATTCCTTCTGGCACATTTCTGCTTGCCTATTATTTACCTTCCAAGGTAGAACTTTCAAGGAATTAATTGACTCTGGGTATTTCTCTCTCAAATGGGCAGTCTCATCAGCTGCAGAAGCAAATGGTTAATCCCTGACTGCTTTGGGCTCAGTGACATGCTGATCTGCTACATATCATTCCAGTAATTCCTGTGGAAAATGGCTGTCTGAGAGGGGTTGTTTAATTCACATGGAGGGCAGGGGAAGAGATGAATCGGGCCAAATTGCATGGATAGTTGAGCTGCCAAAGTCAAGCATGGTGCCTCAGCTCCCTTTGTAGTTGAGGAAAACATAGCCAGACTTTTCTGAGAGTGATTTTTTAAATTTTCTTCATCTTAGTTTCAGTGTTAAGCATCCAAATACACAACTAAGGTCCAGCTTGCCTTGGCTTTGAAAATTTGCATTTGGAATTATGCTTTAAAGTGCAGCTGCAGTACGGCTGTGAAATGCGTGTGGCTGCTGTGACTGTACATCCACCACAAAGGCAAAAGTATTTTAGATCCCAGTGAAGGCAAAGGCTGCTGGCTGAGGGTGACGGGCTGCTATAGCTGCATTTTAGTGCTAAGTGCTTGCTGTAAAGGAGGCCAGTCACAGCCTTTTCAATAAATAAATTCAGAAGCATTTCTTTTGAAATGTAGGTTCAGGTAAGCCTCTGATTTAGTTACTATAATGACAGGATTTTACAACTAATTTGGATTTTCAGTTTTAGCTGAATATAATACTATTTTATGAACACATAATTTGCAAGGATGCCCACAGACACTTGTGATAAATTCATTTTAGCTACCTACTTACACATTTTATCATTTTCATGGGGGATTTATACAAGGTTTGTGAAATATTCAGCAATGGCATGAGTATAAAAAAAGGCAATGGAAAAGTAAATATGATCTATTATTACTGTTCCATTTCTTAAATCCTTCTGAAGGAGTTAAGTTATGCAACTCAATATTGGGTAATTATAAAGTCTGGATTTGTGCTTTAGATTTACTGTATTTTTTATTGGTTTGTTTTTTTGTCTTGCATGAAGTCTACAATGGATGGTATTGTATTATGCATAAAATGGCACTTCTTTTTATAGCCATGATGCTTATGCATACTCTAATTGTCAGACTATGAATTAATATGAGTCTGTATGACTTGTGAATGAGCTGAACTAATGGGAATATCAGCTCTGCTTGAAATTTTAGGTCCTCACAGTTCTGGAGGGCTGGAAGTCCTCATCTCTTCGCTGATGATCCAGCCAAATGTACTGCATCACACATGTAAACCAAGGCAGGTCCAGCATACCTGCAATATAGAAGTTCCTGGTATGTCGCAGAGATGTTGATGTGAGCTCCTGGTTTAAATGAGGGAATTGGAAACTAATCTGTACTAAATGTAGAAATATTTTGCTTTTTCTGCTTTTTTTTTTGTAAAGAACAAGAGGAAGTATCTGGCTTTCAAAACCATCCAGGGCGTTAATTGTGTGCAGTATTTTCTCACTGTCATGCTTAGACAGGAATTCTCCCGCCTTCTTTCTTCTCCTCCTTCCTGTAGTTGTGCACATATCACCTGAGACGGATTATCCAAAGTACCTAACACATTTTAAAATGTGATTAGAAATTATAGAAATTGCCTTTCCCTTGGGAAAAAAATGGCTTTGTTGAGCATGAGTATAATAAAAGGATATGTTAAAAATAGCAATTAGAAGAATAGCCATTAGCATTGTATTTAGCTGAGGATTCTTCACCCTCTGTGCCTAGGGGAACAGTAACTATCCATCAGGAGGCCTACCCACGATAATGCTTTGTGTACAGAAAAGCACTTCAAGCTTTGGAATTGTACTTTTAAAGCAGTTTAACCACTTGTTTCGTTCATAATTGTCTTAGTCTCAGTATTACTACATGTGTAATGTAGATTAGAACATTATTAGCATTCCGATACTTTCTATTTGTTTGTAGGGAAGTGGTGTTTTGTCAGTAGGAAGACAAGTTAAAGCTGGTTAATTAGTATTTGGAGTTCCTGCTTTGTTTTATACACCCACGTAACTGGAAACATTCCATAACTTCAAAAGTAAATTTCAGTTCAAGAAAAAGTCACTTTTACCATTGTTGTAATCTGCTTCCTAAAGTTCTGTATTTTCATTGTTTGCTGTTTGCTTTAAAATTTACTTTTGTAGAGGGGGATAACTGCTTTTTTTTTTTTTTTTTCATTGTTCACTTTGTGGATTGACCCCATTAAGTTTGGAAGTAATGGAAAGTGCTTAATGAAAAGACAGCAGAATGAATAGGGGAAGAAAAGGGAAGTAGCTATGCGCCATGCTAATAGCATGAAGCTACTAGTGGCTCTTAATTTGGACAAATAGTGTAGATAAGTGAAGAAAACAGTAAAAATAATTCTATGTAAGGCAATTGTAGTTAAGACATTAAACTATAAACATGAGAGGCGATCCTGTTTTCAAGCACTAAGATATTTATTTCACAATAAAATACTTTTTGATTGCTTCTTATAACCTGAGATGCAAATTTCAGTACAGGGTGACTTCTTGCCCCTCTAAATCAGAAAGATCAATTTTGTATGTAGGTGTTGAACCAGAAGAAGATTATCAGGGATAGATGCCTGCACTGTGTACAAAATTCTGTTGAAAGGCAGATAATACGAGTTGAATCAGGACAGCCCTAGAAATTGTCCATTCAGGCACTGTTTGCTTAGGAAGCTTCAGAAGGCATCAGGAAGGCTTAGGGCTTGGCACGACATGACTCCTCCACTGAATCACGCAACTACAGATCTGGAAGAAGCCCCCACAGGTGACTTGGCCTCCCCTCCTTCCCACAGTGGGATGGGCCATATTTGCACGGGTGCTGACAGCAGCTCACCTTGCTTCTTCCCAGAGAACTTCGATTGCAGGCAATGCCCAGCCCCGCCAGGCAACGTATTCCAGTCTTACTGTTAGGATTTCTTTTTTCTAATCTCTAATTTTAAACGTTTTTCCGGTTTATTAGTTCTTGCCCTGTGCAAATTAAACAGGGAAAACATGTTGTTATTCTCCTCTTCGCAATCTTTGCAATCTGTTGTCATACTGCCCCAGTACTTCCGTACCAAAGCCTTCTGAAGCACTGGGCCAGGTTCAGTCGTGGTACTTTAGCTGTGGCTAACGCATGTAGAACGGAGCCAAAGAAGGTTGCCCTGAAGGTTATTCTCCTGTTTATAAATCCCCAAATTATTATTATTATTATTAATTTTTTTTTTTTTTTTTTTTTTTTTTTTTTTTTTTTTTTTTTTTTTTTTTTTGCTCGTTGATAGCTTTGCTTTCCTGTTTTGCTACAGTAGATTTAGAAAGATTTTTTCTGATGCATGTTACATTCCCAGGACAAATGTCATGTTATTTTTAAAATACACCAAAAACAAATTCTGGCTCTAATTTTAACCTGCAAGATGCTGCTTGTGAGCAGCCCTACACATGACTTGCCAAGGATTCCAGCTGCCTTTTTTTGTCATTTTCCAAGCCTCATAGCCATACAAAATGAGAGCATTTGGCAGTGAGAGCCTGAATCCTAATATGCAGAACACAGTGTATTATACGTATTTATTTTAAAGAACATTTCTGTGCAGATATACACTTATGTATGTTCCTGTAGGCCATGTGCATGCAAACATCACGCTGGCTTCCACCCTACTGGAAAGGAGAAGATTTTAGAAGCATAAGAGAGGCGGAGCAGACAGAGCAGAGCTGCAGCTTGGTTGCTCTGTCTTGTACCGTTTCATTGAGGATCTGTTGCTTAGGATGCTTAGGTTCCATTTTCCATTCCTTTTGATGGAATCTGCTCAGTGTCTTCTACTTCAAGCAACAGGAAGTTGACACTAGATATTTTGTTCAGCTAGAAATAAATCTGATTCTGAAAGCTTTTGAACTTCGACCCTTTAGTTGGATGATTCTAAAAAATTCTTGACTTAGAGCCATTTGCTTATGGATTCATATTTTCTTTTATAATTGAAGCGGATCTTTTCAGAATATTCTATACTATGTTCCCTTTAAATTTTTACTTGTCCCATGGCTCAAAAGAAACAAGCATTGCTGCATTAAAAAGATCATAAGCTGTTATTAATTTAAAAATTATAAAGTGGTGATTAGAGTTAAAACTGTTAAATCCTGTGAGCACTCTCCATAGACTTAAATGCTGCATGTGTGGTTTGAATATAAAGCAGGTCCAGTCTAAGAGAAGAATTGCATCCCTGGTAGCTGAGGTCTCCCCAGCTCTTACTCAAGCAGATGGAAAAAGTTCTCTGCATTCACATGGAGACTTAAAAAATTCCATCCTACATAGATAGACACTAATGTCTGTGTGGGCCTTCTGTAATCAACAGCAGTCCAAAAAACAGAGACCACATTTGCCTGAAAACAGATTGCAGGAGCACGGCTATATCCACAGGCAGCATAAAACCCCCCAGACTTTCCGTAGACTCTCTAAAGGAGAATGCTGCTTGTCCAAGCATTTCCTGAAAATCTCTATATGCAAATTTGCTCACCTGTGATTAGTGACGGAAATTATCTATTTGGTACTTTGTGGTGTCTGATACATTCACAACTATTTCTGGAAGCACCGAATGGAATATAAGTGTGCTTTGGCGTTTGGTAAGGACCTAGAGCTATACAACGAGAAAGCATTACTTTAAAAGAAACCCACATAACTGCTTATGAAAATATTCTTCCAGAAAGGAAAGGAAAGAAGACTTCAAGAGGGCTTAGAAATCTATTAGGTTTGTCTGCTGGGAGACTTGGCGGCTCATCAGTCTCTCTTTTATACTTCTGCTTCTGAGTAATGTGTTCACCTCTAGTCATGTAAAAACAACTCCCGTAGTATATTTCCATGAGATCAGTACAGATGCCTTTTTATAGTTCAGTGAAGTTTGCTTGACAGTCTGTTGAGAATGTAATTGCTGAATCACTACTGCCTGTTCGGTATGAGTAAATCCCTCTTACCTTTTGAACAACATGACTCATTTTATAAGGATAGGAAACATATTTATTATTGATACTGCTTTTTGGCTTAAGTGGTTATCCAGAGCTAAAGACCCTGCAGACTGTTTCTGTTGGAAAAGAAGCCAGTGACGAGAGCTGGGGATTTCTGTAGAGAGCTACATGGAAGAAGGTCTGAAGGGGTGATTTTCTGCATATAGGACTTGAACAATAGCAAGTAAATTCTTCTGCCTGTAGCATTACCAGGATTCAACACAGAGTCTTGGGATTTTTTTTAACAACCATTCTCCCAGGGCTATTTCAGTCTGTATTTCACGCTTTCTTATTCTTTTTCCTGGTTCTTATTATGTTTCACTTGCTTCTCCCTTCTCAGTAAGCTTAAAATCAGCATCAGCCTCACATATACCTTTGTCTAGAGTAATTACACAGGCCTGCATTGTGATTTGAGGCCTCCCTTGTTTGTTAAATTTATCTACAAACCATTCGTTTTGCTAGCCTAATTTAACTTAACCCATACAATTATTACTATTTTGTAGCAGCACGGTGCCTGTAAATGTCTTCTGACTCACCAGCTCAAACTTAACATTAGGAAACCTCAGTCTTTTTTCCTTATGTTTTAGAATTTCTGCCCTCTCTCCTTGCCCACACAACCCTGTTATCCTGACAGATTCTCTTTCTGACCTATACCTAGGATATAGAATTGTCTGATAAGTTATGAATTTTCCCTTTTCTCTGCACTGAGCACCTGGTATGTATAATGCTTACAAAATGTGGCATGCTAGTTCTGAACTCCTGAAGAAAGTAATAGTGTATAAAGGAAGAAAACTGCTGCCATGAGACGAACAACAACCTGATGCGTGCAACCCTCTGGATGGGTTATAGATCTTTGTATTTCACATCATTTAAGCAACATTTAAGTGACTGTGGAGTTCATGTCAGGCCACAAATCAGATATTAACCCCTGAAAGAGCAATAAGATGGTGCAGAACTGCCTGGCCAACTCTCCCCTTTATGTTTAGTGCCACGATGCCTGGCAGAATCACCCAGATGACCTCTGCATTGACCAGGCTGTTTCACTATCATCCTGCTTGCTGACGAGTACATGCAAGAGGTGGTAAAATGTTAGCTGTGTGTCATAGCCCTAGATAAGGAACTACTTTGTGTGTCCTGGGTAGGTCATTTGAGTGAACATCTGGAAGTCTTGAGAGACGCCCTCCAGAGACAACTTGCAGGCAGCTTTCCCCTGCTAGCAGCCAGCTCTGACCACACACAGCCCACAGACCCTACCACAGTTTTTCCCTTCGAGTTCTCTGCTTAGACCACCACCAACCTCTTCCCCCTCCTCTCCTTCTCTCTTCCCCTCTGCTTACATCTCAGCTGAGTGAGAAACAAAAGCCTTAAGTAACTCTGCCTGTGGTCTGCCCTTATCTCCTCCCCAAGCCTTCTAAGCTTTAATTACTGTCACATTGTATGGCTCTATTATTAATCTATAAACCTCCAGCTACTGTGGGAGGCAGGAAGGTGCTCTAACGAGGGCCAAGTTGGGGCCGTTGGCAGCTATTGCCCCGTGGTGGGCTGGAGGCGAGGGCCGGCGTGCGGGGAGCGCAGGGCCGCAGTGCTGAGCACAGCGCAGCGTGGCCAGACGGGCACTTTGCTCCCTCGTCCCAGGCCAGCACTCGGTCTGCGCCAGAGCTGCAGAACGTGGGATGGAAACTGCGAAGTGGATGGCGAAGGGACAGCGAAGTCTGTTGCCTTCATGGGTGAGAATGCCCTCACCTGCCAAAGGGGATAACAGATTCTTTGCAATGGCTTTCTGTGGTTTCTACGATTATGAGAATCAATCAGAATGAATTTATATATACACACACACACATATATACATATATATATATATA
>VZSV01000128.1:1325805-1343827 GCA_013398735.1 Nothocercus julius | reverse complement strand
AAAGTTCCACAGGAACTTTAGGAAAAATTTCTCAACAGTGAGGGTGACAGAGCCCTGGCACAGGCTGCCCAGGGAGGTTGTGGAGTCTCCTTCTCTGGAGATCTTCCAACCCCGCTTGGACTCAGTCCTGAGCCACCTGCTGTAGGTGACCCTGCGTGTGCAGGGGGGTTGGACTAGATGATCTCTAGAGGTCCCTTCCAACCTTAAGCATTCTATGATTCTTATGGAAGCAGGATGTTGGCACGAAGCTCCTGCAATCTTTTGCTTTTCATCTTGATCCCCTGCCCAAAAGAACTGAAAGGGCCCTGTTGCAGTTCTTTTTTTTTTTTTTTCCCCTGGAAAATAATGCAGAACACACTTCAAACCGTACTATTCTGTTACACTAAAATGCTGATTGCATGAGGGAAGGACACGAGGCTTCGAGTCTTTCTGTGGATACTGACTCTTCCCAGCTCCTGGAACTTAGTGAATGACTAGGTTTCCACTGTGCTTTCCCAAGCGGAGTTCACTCCTCGGGGCGGGCACCAAGCGGCTGGTGCGACGCACGGCGCTCCTGCTCCCGCCGGGCCGTGCCACCCTGGGGCAGCGTTCCCGAGGACCCAGCCCACAGCGCCGCAGGCAGCGAGGCACGGCAAGCGCACAGGCTGCCCGGCCTTCTCCTTGTGTCATCTGCGCACAGGCACGTTCATGTGATTCAGCTTTTCTTCTAGGCAGGAGGACGTTGGTGCAAACCTAACCAAAGCAATGGGAGAGAGGAGACTTATAATACAGTGACTCATCTCTTTTGGGGCAGTAGACCGAGAAGAAAAGCAAAGTGTTTCTGACACAGAAGCAATATCCTGCTTCTCTGAGGGTATTTCAAAAAACCAGTAATGCAAAGGAAAACCCCTAAAAGTGTTTAACAGCATCCTTCACACAGTCAACTATGAGTGCACTCAGGGCCGAATACTGTTCTGACAGCCGATATATTCTGAGGCACAGGATGCTAGAGCTGTGCTGGAAGGTAAATGGAAGAGGCAGGGCCATTTCAGGACATTCAGCTGGTGTCGCAAGGTCACAAAGTCCTAAAGGGTCTACGAGTTCAGCCGCGCTCCTAGGAACGCAGGTGCCCCAACTGCCTGAAGGAGAGGGCAGGTTTGTGCTCGAGCCTGCAGCACAGCTATTGGAAATATTGGGTAACAAGGGATCAAGCGATGGTGGCAGCAGGTATGGGAAATACTCTGGAAGAAGGAAACTCCATATGAGATAAATACGGTTTTTATAACTAGAGTGGAATCAAGGGAGTTCTCTGTATCTTTGGGGAGCCATTGAAAACATAGCTGGCTTTGCTCTGGTGCTCTAAGTCAAGGAGGCCTCCCATATGTCATACTTGCAAGGAAGCCTAAATGTGTTTAAACATGGATGTATTAGGGCATTTTTAAAACAAATTCTGCAGAAAATAAAACCATGTCTTATTTGCTAAGGAATTCTATTTTTAAAAGATCCCTCAAGAACACAGGATAGGTTTTATGAAAAGCTCCTATTGCGCGAATGGACAAAAGTCCATTCAGATTTGGACCCAGATTTCTATGGCAATAAGCGTGTGTCACTGCTGGGGCCTCAGCTGTAGTCTCAAGGTGTGCACTGTAGCTGTATCCTCCTTTCAGGTTGATGACCTGAAGACCCAAGCAGGGCCTTTTCTCCATAACACTCCAACTTTCATGAGCAGAAAGTCCCTCGCATGTGGGCCAGAAAGTAGCATTAAGTGCTCCAACCAGTTCTTAAATCTGGACGATGGGGATTGAGGCCATGGGAAATGTTGCTGTATATAGGTGTCACAGGCTGTAAATATGCTTTCAGAAACCATTTAGGGGATGGAAGTACATCTCAACATGGTAAGATAAGAACTCTGGAAAAACAAAACAAAGCAAAAGAAAAACAAACAAACAAAACCTCATTAGTACATAAGACCTGTAAGACATTTGGCTTTAAATGTTAGATTTTGAAAAGAAATGGTAACTTCTGAAACTTGTTTTTGATTGGTCTGATAGACAAGAGAAGCTGAAAAAAAGAAGTCTTATTTCACTTGCTCTCTTTTGAGTGGGCTCAGGATACCAAGTACCGAAGCTCTGGGCAGGTCAGGAAAGCTGCCAGCTCTCACCTGATGTTCTTCTCAAGCCTATAGCAGCACATAG
Source organism: Nothocercus julius (assembly GCA_013398735.1). Classification (NCBI taxonomy): domain Eukaryota; kingdom Metazoa; phylum Chordata; class Aves; order Tinamiformes; family Tinamidae; genus Nothocercus; species Nothocercus julius. The sequence continues at coordinate 1,341,653 of VZSV01000128.1, read as the reverse complement.
GTACAGGCTGCAGGGGCACACAGCATATTCTGGCTGATGGGATTATTTCTACCCAAATATAGCTCTTGGTTAAAGTAGGAGGAAGAGAACTTTTACTGGCCTGAAAACAAGTCTCTGAAAAGCAGCTTGACTGCAGCCAAGAGGGGAATGACAGCTTGAGGAGAACCCTAGGCTTGTAATCATTTTATTTGCACCGTTTACAATTCTGAAGGCTCCTTGTCTTGTTGGCAGGTCCCTGTCCAAGCTCAGCCAAGAAGCAGCCTATTTCCTATCTGCTTTTGTTGAAGCTCTCTCTGCTTACACGTTGGAGGCGGACAATAACACATAAGGCTAGATTTGAACCCTTCAGTAGCAGTCAGTTATATACCTGTCATACGGAGTTACAATAGGGCGGATAAAAAGAACAGAAAGGAAGTGCCGACTCTCAAATGTAAAAAAATCCATAATCAGGAAATCTTAGAGTGTTATCAAGTGCTTATTAATAAATAATAATGGGAGGGTCTAAGTAAGGTTAAATTATTATCTGAAGACACATTTTCATTTTGTTTTGTTTGGAATCCGTGTAGAGATTAACATTTGTCTGGATGTGGAACGGCATTTTCTCTCTCTACATCATGGCACCCTTGTGTGTTTGTTAAGATTCAGGCTTTACTTTAAATGACCTGTTCTGCAGTGCTCATTCATGCCCAAGAACTGTTCTGCTCAAGAACATGCATTATTCCAAAAGACAAAGGACACCACTGGGGTTCTCAGTGAGCTTATCAAGACACATATAGGTCAGCATTAATGTTGTGAGACTGCTTCCAGGATCTAAACTAGCTCATTCTGTTATCCAGTTTCTTAAAGAACAATTTAAAATACTTAGTATTTACTAGCATTGGTTAAAAAGAGATTAAAAATGTATTTTCTTTCTTTTCAATGAAATTCAGAATCATATATTTTAATAGTTATGCCACTTTTGAAAACATAAAACAAGTTATTAAATGGCCACAATAGATTTTTTTCCTTTGAACTCTGAAACTGGTAAAAATTGGTGGAAAAAATAAACTCCATAAATTGTCCAAGAGGAAACATGAGAAAAAATAAAAGATTTACTTGAGTATTTTCTGAATACTCATCCTGTACCTGTGATAATCTGGGAAAAGAGACACAGTATTCTTCATGTATATTGAAAAGAGACCATGTCTTTGTTTTCAAAGTGCTCTACGTTCTTTTGAAAGATTGTGAAATATAGTCATATGTGCAGGCATACTTTTTCAGTTGAAAATTTTATGTTTCCACTTGAAAAAAAGATGAAAAATATCTACCTATCCCCTTAATAATTAAGCAGAAGCTGCATATTGCACATTCTCAATACGAAGAATAAAAGACCTTTTTCCATATTAGAGCTCATTCGATACGAAACCAGGGAAAAGCAACACAGACTGCAGCTGTGCTTTTAATGACCTTTTGCGCTTTTTGGATGTATGGCTATCACAGAACCCACCTAAATGGTACAACCCTGCAGAATTTCCATTACATTAGCATTATGAAGCTTGGACTTTGCACTTCTCCCAAGACAGCAATTCACAGCATTAGTGGCTCTGTTTCTGCTTAAGATTTTTGGGCTCATAATCCATTTTCAGCTGCAACCTCACTTGTTTTCAGTGTAGTTGTGGACTTGTATTACCCCATGTAAACCTACTAGTTGCAAATAGCTTGCTAAGTATGTTTCACAGTACATTGCTTTTTGTCTAAAGTCACAGGTTGAATTGCTGATACAAATTGTAAAAATGTGTAACTTTATACAGAAGGACTCACAGCATAATTAGTAAGTCATTCTTCTGGAACAGGCGTTATTGATCAAATGGATTACAGAAAAAATAACTTCTTGATAAATTCCTGTGCATCTTAGTTGTATGAGCCAGCTCATAAACCATCCTGCCTTTCAAAAAAAGTTTGCTTAATGTATAATGTTAAATGCTCTATAAGAATTGCAAGCTTACGTGTGAGTTGAAGGTCTGCTACTTTCCTTGATCTGCTAAGAGCAAGAGAGAGGGGAGAAGGAAAAAGACTAGTAGGGAAGGAAAAATAGCATTTTGCTTAACATGCTACCTGAAAGTCAAAGCAGATGCCCAAGGAAGTTCTCCCTGCTGATACTAACATATCTTTGGGAAGAATATTTTTGACCTGATTCAAGACATTCGTGACTGAGTCAGGCACAGATATAAACCTGTGTTACTGAGATAGTAGCACTGCAGTTGCCTGTGTAGTTGTTTTTCTAACCTTTTAAATAAACAATAACTTTCAGTTTTATAAAGAAGATATGTAATTAAAAGTATTTCTTTAATTTAAACTATTTGAAGTTCATGAAAAACTAATGTTTGCACTCAGCTTTACTGAACAGTTCTCTTAATTTTTGTGTTAGGGATTATCCAGTTTCATAGTGTCTCCTTTAACTTTGATACATAGCACACTGCAGACCAGTGAGATTAAGCAGGCCATGCAAACCTGGACATTTTAGGCGGTGGGGAGGGGAGGCAGACACTGGGCAAATGGTGTTTCCGAGTCATGAATAACCAAAGCAGTATTTTGGGGTTGCTTAGTTACAGTTTCTGTTTAGCTGGCAATGGAGACCACTGAAAATATTTCAGCTTCTGTTCCTGACAGCTATGAACTGTATTCACATGTAATCTTATAAACTCAAACACGTTAAAAGTGTGCCCAAGGTACCTCTGCAAATGCGAGCAAAGGGGAGCACTGCCAAGCCGCAGGGTCAGCAGCGAGCCAGCCAGCTGTGTGCAGCTAATTAAGAGAGGTTTCTGCTGGTTGGCCCTTTTCTTCAGCTGTTAGGGCTCTGTCCGCCACACGCAAACAAAGTTCAGGAGCAGACACGAACGATTTGCTGGCCTGCTTGGCAGATGTCAGGCGGTACTAATGGCCTCAGGAGGCTGCCGCTGAATCTGTGCCAATTTTAAATCTCTGCTCAGCTCCCCAGTTTACCTAAAGAGCTACTTTTCCTTCCAGCCACACGGATAAGGGCAAGACGCAGAAGATGAGTACATGACTCATGCTTACAAAGTGCTGTGAGGCTCGAACTGAGGGAAATATGAAACCTTGTGACCCCTACTCAAAATAGCCAAATTCCATCCACACTTGAGCTTGAAATGGTAAGAATGCCTCCACTTTTTTACTGAGGACATGTTTGGAGGTAGAGTACTCAAGGGTAAAGATTTCAGTCTTGTTGATCTTAAGACGCAAAACATTTACGATAATAATTGAAAAAAATTTAATTCTTAATTTTACTTGCAAGGATTAATCTTAAGAGACCAAGATAAACCTAAAATCTGAAGCACAAAGGAAGTGTCAGATTTACACTCAGCAGGGAATCATAGGATAACTGGCAAATAAGAGACTTGGTTATATTGTCAGTTGAAGGAACTTTAGAGTTCAGTGTAGTTGTCAGAACATGAGACATAAATGGAGCAAATGGATTCATTTACAACACGCTGACAAAACAGTTGTATTACCGTGAGCAGTGGAATGAGGTAGCACACAGCTCAGGTTGTCAGGATGAAAATATCTCTGGAATTTAAAAAATTCTCAGTGACCAAGTCACACCTCAGAGAGCTGCAGTCGACATGGCAGAATTCTATGAGAGTTCAGCTTGAAAAGTAAAAAGGAACTGATCATAACATTTTAAATTAATGATGGTTCATTTTGAAAGGATCATATGATTACACTTTTTACAGGCAAACAGGAAAAGTGAGAACCACTTAAAATACATGTAGTTGGTGAATGTATGACTGAGATCTATTTAGGAAATTAAGTAACTAATTTCTACAAATATGCTTACAGTCACTGACAAAAAGTAAGTTTACTGTCTGTAGGATCTTTTAGCTCTGGCCTTAGTAAAATCGGTAATAGTGAGAGCGACCTCTCACTGCTATTTTTAAACCATCAGATTTATGGTGATATTACAGTAAAAACTTCAAATGAAATTACAAAAAGAATAGAAATGAAATCCCTGATCACACAAAGACTTCAGCATATGCATACTTGACTTTCCCTATTCCACTGAAATCCAAGGACTTCTCAAGCACTGCAATACTACAAATGTGTAAAAATGTTAATTGTTTTCTGTCTTCTTTTTAAAAATGACTTGTAGAGTAACAGCCTCCTTGACAGTGGCTGGAATGACAAGTAACCGCATTTGGCTTAAAATAATCTATAGAGGAATATGCTTTCATTGCCCCCTACATTTAAACCCAACCCAACACATTTTTCCACATTTTTTTTTTCTTGTTTCCATGTCATTTGCAAAAGCGTAGTCTCATATTGACAGATTTCCTATTCCTTCTTTTCAGAGGTGCATGTGTGGAAAGGCTGGGTTTTCCTCCAGTAATAATGCAGTCCTAACATTTCTGATGGTAGCCGAATAGTACTACTAATCTTCAAGTCTGCTTTTACTTTTATCTAACTTTTCCAGGTTAAGAAGATTTGCTATTTTTATTGGAAATTGAAAAAGCTCTGTTTCATAAATGAAGAAAGTTATTTTCAGATACTTTGTTTTGAAGAGGATTTCTGGAATTCTCACCATAAGCTTTTCAACACATTTCTCACTCAGATGGTCTTTTCACTTCTGGTTTGACACATAGCTGTGCCATTCATTTAAAAGTATTTATTCCTCTGTCTAGTGTCTGGAAAACTAAATTTAATTACATTCATAGAGTGAAGAATGTGCATGGACCATGCACATTGGTGAATTCAATTCACTTGGCAAATTGTTTTTATGGTAATATGTTGGAGAAGGTGGCAGATACTGTGCAGTGGTAGGGATGACGAGAACAGTTCTCTTCCTTGCTTTGGAATTTTAAACAGCAAAAACCTTGAAAGAAATAATAACCATGTTTCTACAAAGCAGCACTTGGGATATAAGTTCACTGATTACACTTCTGAAATAATTCATATTCAATTCTTTTTTGATTTAATTTATGAAAAATCATATTTTTTTTTTCAAGATGTCATACAAATTCTTTTTTTGTGGACCTCAAGGAGACAGGTAGTTTCCCTTAAAACTACAATCAGAACAATAAAAATGCCTAAAACAAAAGGCTATAGATGAAGTGTATGAACTGAATCACAGCAGAGATTTAAATAAAGCAGAAGGAAAGCATTATGAGGAGGTACAAATCTCATTAGCTCCCTGCACTACAAATGAAGACAAATGAAGCACAAAAACATTGCTTTCAAATCCCTCTTGTACCGTGTCTTCTAACTGAGGTGCTTGCAATGGCATAAAACATTCTCCTGCCAGAAAATAAGCATTATTTTCATAAACTATGCTTCTGAAATAATTGAAAGCATAAAGTATATTAGAGCAAAATATTAGTTAATCTGTTTTAGCGATTGCAAGTGCAAAAGCTTCATGCAACTGCGCAATTTATATCAAGCACAATAATCCTCCTGGAGTGTCGCCTGACAGTGCAGAAACGCTAGCAACTTTTGTACTCACAACGTGAATGTGTTGGTGTATTTTGCACCTAGCAGCCTTTGGGTGAAGGAATGTAGCCTCCTTTCTCCAAAACCCCACCAAAGAGTGAGGGGCACTGTCATCTACCTGCACCTGAGCCCCCTGCATGCAGAAGCCCTTCCTCCTCACTGTGGCCTCCGTGCCATTTGTATTGCCCTCCTGCTCCAGCCTCGCGCAGTTAAACAGCAAAACTTGTGTGGGCCTTGGGGAGAGCTTTTGCTTGTGGCACCATGCAGAAGCAGCGCAGCTGGCTTTATGCAGACCCCTGCACACTTGCTTCCCAGATCTGTGTAAAACAAAAGCTCTCAAGATTTGTTTCCTCCTGTGCATCCTCCAGTGATTATTTTCAAATAATACCTTATGCATAAATTAATGTGTCATAATAAGAGAGTAAACCTGTGTAAACGTACCAAACAACTCTGTGAACAGAAGTAACTCTGAGAAAGAAGGCTCCAGGAGTGCTTTTTAAATACTTAGTCCATTGCATAAATAAAGTGAATGTCAAAGGTGGACATTTCTCACTTAGTATCTCTGCCAGGTTCAAGTGTGTTAAGTGTTCCAGCCTGACGAGTGAGCAAACCTGATGAGCAGTTAGTGTCACTGCTCCAGAGCTCCCACTCTGGGCTACCTAAGTCTCTGGAAGTCTTATGTGCTTGAAGCATTATCACTAGGACCCACGCACGTGCCCCAGACAAGCAGCGGTGCTGCATCTCTTCATAACGGGTCAAAGGACTGTGATATGAAGTATTTTCTTTTTACAGAATAATATCTATAAGCTAATGCCTGAAAATTTATTGGTGGGAAATGAGCGCTGCAACACTTATATGGGTCTGATTCTGCACCTTGCTGTACCTCCTCTGCTTCCTGCCCAAAAACATTTTAGAGATATTCAGGGATTTGGGAAGATTAGGTCAGGAATCTGAAGCCTAGACTTGATTTCCATACTTCTTACAAATGGCAGCTGTGGAGCAAACACAAAATGTCAAGTGCTCACAATCAGTGCCTTTCTTCCTACTGAAAAGACTCTTTGCATATTCTCATAGGGTAAACTCAAAAGAAAAGCACATAAAAATGCATATTCTCTTCATAGTACTCCTTTGGCATGGATAAGAAGTATTTAAAGTATAGCAGATGTTCTTCTGCTGTTCAATAAAAATGAAGTCTTTTATAATTTTATAACATCTGTTCAAATATTTTCACTTAGAATCAATGTATACATTGCTGTAATAGGACAGTGCCATGCTGCCTTCACGGCCTTCTTTCCCAGAGGCTCCAGTCCTACTTTAGTTTCAAATATTCAAATATTTTCAGCTTTTACAAGATTTTAATAAGATGACATAGTATTTCTTGGCTTATTGAGAATAAACCCCAAAATGCCTTTAAAAGTGAAAGCTGTACAACTTGTACATTTCCCTGATCTGTCTGCTAGCAAATATCAACCAAAGCATTTCTTTGGTGGATGCTCTTCCAGAGAAGGGAGAGCCTAGCAAAAATCAGTTCATCTGCCAACATGAAATGTGATGGGGGAGTTGGAGGCAATGTGCGCTCATAACATGTACATCTCCCAACCCTCAAAAATCTTAGCTGAAAACTTAAGAAACCTTGCAAAAGAACAGTAATAGCAGCAAAGTGGTAGTTTGCTTTTTAGTTTGCTTTAGTAGTACCCTGGGATTGTGTCGCAACAGAAAGAAATGTATCTGTATCCCTATCCACACTGATCATGCCCCAGAAAATTTATTACATTGTGTACATGGCACAAACATAATGAAATCCAGCAAAGCCTTCAATTACATCGTTTAGAAACATTGCCATAGCAAAGCTTGCCTAACAAACTACTGATACTTCAGGACTAAAACTAGAAAGAAAAGCAAACACAGGTATATCTAGGAACTTCTCTTCTGAGAGCCCTGCTCCCTAAGGGAGGACGAGGTGTGGGAATCTAAAGGAAAAATGTCCAGGGTGACTAACATGAATTTTTATCAGCACATGACTCATAAACTGACCAATTTTAGTACTTATGCTGAGACTGTGCCACATGACCATCCCTAGGGATGACGACAAGATGAGGCCTGTTGCATATTTTGAACATCCATGAGGGTGGCAAGCAAGCCAAGAGGTCTGCTGAGGGCAGCACTGCCCATGCCCATCTTCCTGTGAACTAAAAGAGTATCATCAGGAATCCTGGAACTGTTCCCAAAGCTCCTCTTCCATGCTGGCCCTCTGAGGTACCTAGGGCCATTTTATGGTTCTTGACTAGAGACTTAGAGTAAAGAAGGCTGGCACCTACCAGTGTTCACAAAGGGTTTTGTGTATCTGCACAGTATTAAAAGTTGCCAAGTGAAGCACACAAGACCTAGGAAATGACTGGAACAAAATCATCCATGGCCCACTTGTATATGTTTAAGATACTTATGATTCTCTTTTTAATGAGGATGCTTCCCCAATTCAGTAAACAAATGACTGCGAGGGTGATTGAAAACCTGAACAAGAAGCCCTGAGACACTGTGGCCAACCTCCAAATGTTTAAAACAATAGATACGTAACAAGAACATAAAATCAAAGTGATAGAAAATGTTAACATAGAATTCATCCCTGCCTGGATAGTGGTAAGTGGGGCTATTGGAGGATACTACAGACTGTTAGTAACTGTGCAATATTTTGCCACTTTTCAGCTATACTTCAACTACCATATAGCTGATGAGCCATTACAGTGACGAGGATGTGCTTCCTAACTGTATTTCTTGGCTACTCCTAGCAGCCTAACTTCTGTGTCTGTTTACTGTGTAAGACGTCCTTGTTTCATGTTGCTTCCTCAATGGTAATTGAATTCTTTATTTATCTGCATTGAATTTTCTAAATGAGCTTTTCTCTGTTGTCTTTGAGAAATTCAGATCCTGTACAAATCTGGAGTCAGTGAACTTCTAACCCAGAAATCTCTTTTCTTTCCAGCCTGGTGCTCATCTCTTACCCTCCTTTGTGACAGCCTCTCATTTGCTTTTCTCTCTTCACTTTTGTTGTCTGCCCTTCCCATCTTTCCTCCATTTTCCTCCTTTCCACCATGAAAGAAGCATTTAGCAAAAAGGGGAACTTCAGGATAATTTACAAAGCTGCTGTCAAGCATGAACCTTGGTCACTTTAGGGGACAAGGGAGACTTAGAAATGGAGAGTCTTTAGTCCTCCAGGTAAATCAGAGGACACTGAAGGCAACTGAAGAGCTCTGTAAGCTTGGCCCTACATTGCACAGGGGCCCTGAGCTTTCAGACCTGTGGAACTTCCTTGTGGAAAACCCCATACTTCAAAATATTTTTACTCCAGCTAGGTCTCCTCCTCTTGCTTTTACACACCCCAGGATTTCTATGATACTGCAGGGCTGCTGGAGCCGGGGTTGCTGTTAAGCAACAATAAGCTGGTTTGTAAGCAACAAATGCCACCTGTCTGCCCCAGCCACAACCATGGCAGGGTTTTCTCCCGCTTACCAATTGCTCACATTTATTTCTCTGCCAGAGCAAGTCATCAGGGTGGCCTATGCTGCCCTGATGACTCACTTGCCAGCCATTTGGTCTGGACTGTTTGCATGTATAAGCTTGCAAGCAGTTTTCAAAACTGTGAAAAGCAGCCTATGAAAATCAAAGTATGAAATTATTTTACCACATAGATGATTGAATTTGTCTTATTTGCCTCGTGTCAGGAATTGTTTTTAAGGGTGCGTGTTGGTGGCCCCAGCAGGTTCTCAGAAAAACTCAATCTCTCACCTCTGAATGTGAACAAACCTTTGAAGAAAGAACTTGTTTGCTGTATAGAAACGTGCGGAATAGCTGCATTGAATATATATGAAGCTGCATAATGAAGGGTTACACAAATGTGTTCTGACATTTGAAGTGGATTTGTTCTTCAGCTACAAGAAGGTCATACTGCACTGTATAAATAAATAGAAAGCTCTGTATGTTTTCAATGGAGAACTCCTACAATGCTAACTAGCACCCTGCCCTCAGAGAAGTGAAGCACACCTAAGCAAACGGAAGGGCTCAGGCAATGGCCACCTGATTAGTCTGTTGAATGCCTTGGACCTCCACTGAAAGAATTTATGAAATTATTGCTCACACTCAAACCACTTGCAAGATTAGTCTGGGTGGCTACTTTATGGAGTTGGACCTATACTTGTCTATATTCTTGATTAAAAAATGGGTTTTGCTGAAAGTAATTAGAAGACATTTCTTCTTATGCTATTAAACACTGGAGACCAGAAGTCATTACTGCATATACGGTCTTGTATTATACGACTGAATTATGTGTAATTCACTGACAAAGCTCGTTATAAGTGTTTACTTTATAATGAGGAAAATTCTTTATATATGTCAATCTTATAAACGAGGGATCTGTGGGACAGTTAAGACCATTCACCTCTCTCTAAAAAAATAAAAATTCAACCCTCTCCCTGCCTCCTACAAAAACAGGCATTGGAAGAATTTTAGCTAGAGTGGGAAAGCTGTTGAAATGTTTGTGAGCCTTAGGACATGAACCTTATTTCCCAAGAACTGTAGCACCTTGTCCCCTTCTCCATTGAAAACATCTTTATTCCAAGGAGAGTTGCAGTAGATTTTTTTGTTGGTTGCTCACACAAATAAAAGTCTCCACTGCTGGAAGGTTTCCATGAATTATAACTCATCATGGAGGAGCACTGGGTTATTGCAGTCAAATGGCATGTCATGCCACATGCCTCATGAACAATATAGAAATATAGATAAAAATGAATCCTAACACTGATCAAAGGACTTTGTTTTATAAACATCCAGCCCAGCAATTTAGGCCTTGAGTTAACTGGGGAAGCAGATTAAGGCGCATAGCCCCATCCAAAGCTCTCCCTACTCTAGATACTCTAGATAGTTTCATAAGTCTGGAAGAATTTAACAAAAATTCTGTGGAGAAAACTCCTATTAAAAAGAAAATAGTTTAAGTGAAAATATGAAATGTATGCCTATCCATAATGTTGTCAACATCAAGAATCAGAATCTTATTTGTGTGGTTTCTCTGAGTCTTTTTGGAGTTCATCTCAGGATATGGGCTCAGATTTCAGGTGTGCAAATCAAGTGACCATCTGTTCAAAATGCTGCTCCACAGAAAGGCTTTGATACTGGTCATCAAACATAAAAAAAAATCATAGCATTTCAGTGCAATATGCTGCTAAACTTGTGCCAAGTTGTAATGTGATTGCTGCATCATTTTTGTTAGTGTGAAATGTTATCACAAATTTATTGCAATTAATGCTATGAATTTGAGAAAATTTATCTCAAGAAATATAAAACTGATACAATGATCCCTGTGCCAGCCCTGGCTATGACAGAAATAATGCTTTTATTTCACATGCAGTAAGAAGGTTAATGTCAAAATAGGATAAGTAAAGTGATGCAAAATATAGCACCATACATGATGCTTGGATAAGCAATCCCTTACTGTTCAGAAAATGTGTATATGCAGGTATGGCATACGTAATCGTACCTATATTTTAAGTCCAGCTGCCTCTCTAAGTTTCAGGAACTTAAGAAACAGTTCTGGCCCAGCTCAAGAGAACAACAAACTGCCAAATAATTTGAAAGAATCCAGAATATGAATTTTATTGTATTGCAAATTGCCTCAGCTGTACTATTTTTTTTCCATCTTGCACCTGTATTCATGCTATGCCTACTATTCAGGATACCGTATGTTTTCTTTCCAATATATCTCTTTCTAACCAATGTATCTGTATTGCACTTGTACCTGTCTTGCTCTGGCAATACTGACTCCTTTTCTGGCACATCACAGTTGAGTTGCTGTGAGACTGGGGTCACTTGCTCAGGGGCAAAGGCTCATAGTGCCATGGCATTCACGGAAGAAGATGCCGTGAAGCAATTTGTGGAGGGTTCCCGATCCAGCAGGAAGACAAGAGCAAGAGAGAGAAACAACAACGGTCTAGGAACTAGGACGTCCTAACCTGTGCTACAGTAGTTGTTACTATGTCATTGCGTGGTGGGCTGAAGGAACTGTGATGGAGGGGAGAGTAACAATATTTCTTGTCAGTTCTACAGGGCAGTGTTATTAATATATGCATCAGTTTTGGTTTCATACATCACATAGAGCCAAATTTGCTGCTGCCCTTGCAGCTCACAAATCCCTAAAGAACTCATACACCATTTTCTCTGTCTTTATCTTGCTATATCCTGATTATTCCTTTGAAGCCAATGGGCGCTGTACAACTGGTAATACAGTTCCTACAACCCCTCAAGTGATACATCAGCTTAAACTATTGTTTGTTTGAACTAGAATCCGTGTGTTTATTCTGGGCTTATGCTAATTTACTTGATTTTAGTGTAGCAACAAAAAACATGCTTAAAAATACCTTAAATGACCAGCTCTAGATTCCTCATGAGAATGTAATGCTTTAAAGCTTGTGAAGCTGGCCTTATCTTACCCTGTCTCTAAATTGTATTTTAGGGACAAAGGATTGTAGCCAGTGTCTTGTTCTGTGAATTAGATTCAGTTCAGTTAGTCTGAATTAGAACGGTCGAGGCTAAGCAATACTTCAACAGACAGAGGAATCAGGGGAGTATGTTGGTGGCCGGGAGCCAGCTGTGCCTAGGTTCTCTCTTGAACACAGATGGCCAAAGCTGAGGACAAAGCTTTCAGGGTTTTGAGTGAGTTTGCTCTAAAATAAATTTCCTTTAGTGAGCTAACCATTGTGACGCCAATGGACAGATTACAGATTCTGCACCCATTAATTCCTCACTATATCATAATGGCAAATCCAATAGTACAGAGCAGTGTGCCGTAAAAACATGGCAAGCCTTTCTGTTCTTTGTTTTAACAGTATTATCACACTGTTTTACACATTCACATGTTGTTTGAAAGTTCATGATATAATTAAGGGTGTGAGGATGTTTTCACAGTAGGCCTCTTTTGTGCCCTACTACCGTGTGCATCTTAATACAAACATTTAATAAATATTTTCTTAGAATTCTAGCAACTATCATTTACTCTTTCAGATCAAGTTTTTCTGTTTTAGTAGGTTTCCCAAAGATTTTGAGCAAGAGTTCTTTGGCCACATTTGAGTGAACAAAGTAAAGCAATAAATAAATACTTAAAAGTATTGGGGAAGAAAAAGTAAATAAATAATTAACATTTGGCCCATCTGCCTTATGCTCCATACTGCAAACAACAGTCTGGACCCTGCACTTCCTGACATCAGTCATCTTACAGGGACAGGAGAACTTAGAGGCTGGTTGATTTCTGTTTTTTCCTGGCTTAAGGGCTTCTGCATTTCCTTTCTAAACTGTGGAAAAATAAAATGCCAGCTTATCTTACAGATACCTTAGATGGCATGTTTCCATTTCCCAGCAGTTCTCTGCTTTGGAAAGTCTCATAAAACCAGATTGCAAGATGTCCCATTTGCTTTCTTTTCTAGAGAAAGAAATTAAATTTGCAACAACATTTCAGAGTTCCAGAGATGCTGAAAAAGAATAATCCTTTTCTGAGAAGCATATTTTCATTGCCAGTCATTTTAATGACGCCTAATCCTTCGTGTTTTCTCAGGCAAAACTTCACAAAAGGTGTAGTAGAAGGCATACGTAGATACGGGTGAGACTGGGCATTTTTGGCTACTAACAAAACTGAGTCTCAAACATCCTTTGGGTCATCTCATTTTCAAATCAGTGTGTACCTTAGAAAAGTAAACTATAAGGCACTATGAGACACCAAGAGGAGATAGGGCCCTGATACCAATGAAGTGTCCTTCAGCATTTTGCTTCTAGCATATGTTCTTTCTAGTAGGTGAGTGGGCACTTGACCCCATTAACATAAGGCTGCTGCTCCTAAATAATGTTTCATAGGCTTGTTATGGACTGAACTCTCAAGAGTCCCAGGATATTCTGCATTCTATTTGACTCAGGTTATCTGTTGTGTGTGATATATACTGCTTACTTAGTAGCTTTTATCTCAGAAGAACATGTTCTGAGCTGGGTTCTGATTTCAGTTGTCAAGAACAAATTTCTGTGCAATCTGGAGGTTCTTGTCAGCGTAGGCAAATATCTGAACTCATCAAAGGCTTCATTCTCTACTTCATAAGTAAGTTTCTCTGAGGAATTTCACTTATTAAGCAGAGAACTACACAACTACTCAAAATCAAACTGCCACAGGTATATTTTGGCTGTCCTCTTTTAAAGGCTGTATAAGACACTTACGGGGGCAGCATGGATGTATCCCAGATTACTCATGCTATTATTGCTTGCCTAATCTGGTCCTGTTTAGCTTGTATAATTCACAACATGTTATAGAGCAATCACTCCATGAAAAGATACATCTCTGAGCAATGTCTGCCTACAGGTAGACAATTGAGGAATATCCCCTCTCATCTACCGGCACTGTGTTGGGACCAAAAGTCCTGAGAATTGCAGGCGTCTGTCCTAGGCAGGTAGGTTGCTTGGTCAGGGGTTTTACACAGTATGGACACAAGTTTTACCTAAAGGTCTTGCCTTTTCAAGCTGATACTTCCTCCAAGTCCTCTGCTTATCAAGGACATGTTCCTGCTTAATGCTGCTTATGGAGGCCTATTCTGTCCTCTAGTGGTTGGGTCACTGAACGTTACACAGATGTGAAAGGACGTAGCAGTCCAGCAAACACTAAACACTTGTAGCACCGTGGTTTTGCTGACTGATCTACAGTGCTGTGCACAAGACCGTTGCTACTGGTATGTGTAATGCTGCTTGTGTGGCGAAATAGTTTGTAAGAAAAGGTAAAGGCTTTTGCTGGGAGTGACTTTTGGGCCGCTTCACAAGCTTGATGCCAATTAGAAGAGTATCTACTGAAGCCTGGAGAGCGCTGTGGAGAGCAAGGGCAGTAAGGGCTACCTTGTCTGATTCTTCTGGAAGGAAAACTGTAATTATGCAGAATAATGTGATTAATCTTTTATAATGGAAGTACAAAATTAGTGAACACTATTGATTCACCTGTAATGGACATACCACGTTATAAATCATTAATAAGATAATCTAAGGTTTGAGTTTTGGGGGTATTTTTCTCTTTTGTTTTTGTTGTTGTTGTTCTTTTGTTTGTTTTTTACATCTGAACCTTTTGCTCTGTTGTTTGCTCCTAAACATTCATATATTGAAGAATTAAATGCATTGATTTTTCTCAAGGAGATTGATTGCTTAGATGCAAGAATTTCTCATTTTTCCGGCCAGGGACTGTTGCAAAGGAAGAGCTGCAGCTTTGATCTCAGTGACTGGCAGCCTCCTCCATTCCACTGGCACGTACTTTAATTTTTTTAAGGCAAAGTAAAAGAATTGGCTTTTGTGCCATTCTCCTCTGCTCTCCCTCCTCTACTCATTTCTTAGCCATGTCCTTTTAGCACAAGGGATTTTAGATACATTTCCTTAGACTTTTGATCCTATGGATCAGAACCTTGATGTTAACATTTATTGCTGTTAAGATGTTGAAGGAACTGTGGCAGAAATGGGGCCATTGAAGTTGGATGTGAAATGTGAAGTAGCGCATGTATGTGAGAAAGTGATACTTGGTGCAGCAAAAGAGATCAGAACTGAGAGCAATGAAGACAGTTCAGGGAGGACTGTGCGAAGTTGATGGCAGATTATCACTATCTGAATTGTATGTGTCCACACTGGATGAAAGATTATCACCATCTGGATTAATTGTGTCTACCTTGTAAAACAAACAGGAGTTAGGAGGAGCCTGAAGGAGGGCATAGTTTGAGTTTTGCTGTTCTGTCATCCGCACGTAAGTCCAAGCATCCTGCTGCGCTTTGTGTAGCTCCCTACCCTTCTCACGGACTATTCAAGGCAGGTTGACTCTAAAACTTATGGTTATACACAAATTACTTGAGAAGACACAATCTTTCTCCTCAAATATGATGTAGAAAATGTTTCACACTGAGCTTTGCAAAGCCTGGCCCTCGGGGAGCCCTGCGGCTCCTCTGCTCACCCCTCCGACCCCTGTGTGCGGGGGCACCCTGCAGGCAGCTGGCCCTGCAGGCCGGGCTCACACCGCAGGGCTGTGGGCACGCAGTTCGTGCACCCCACACTCACCCCTCTCTTGCCGCACGTTGAGCTCCTTCTGACTGCTCCGTCCATCACAGAGGCTCGGCTCTGTCCTCACCTGCAAGAGACCAGAGGTGTCATGGAGGTTGGTCCCAAGGTTTGTGGCAGTGACAGGGTGCATCCTGCCATCCGCTAGGGTGGCGGGAGAAGGGGATGGGTGCACTGGGATCTGCAGAGCGGCTCGAACACCGCGAGCCTCTTCCTGCAGCTGAGGCGCCTGCAGGTGCCCCGCCGGGCCGGGCCCCCCGGCAGGA